>JAJONS010055972.1:0-30869 GCA_029582315.1 Solanum tarnii x Solanum tuberosum
CATACAATACGTAATTTTAAGGAGCAACACTCGAACGGTAGAACTGGAATCACAAGAGTGGGGAAACCAAGTGCAGTCTAGAGTGAGCCCACCCAAACTCATAGAAGTAGGACTTCTACTGCGAAACACCTTTTTGAGTGTGAAACATAGAGCACATGTGCAATTGTACTGGCCCTAACTGCACAAACAAACTCCAAAATACTCTAAGTCTTGCAAATAACTCTGTAGCTCGTTCAAAATCTCTCAAACATAAATTAAAAGTGCTATCGCTAATAAGAAACATTCTAGATATTTTGAAATCATCAAGTTCCTAATTCGAGATCATGTTGATCAATATTGCTAGTGGTCAACTAAATTTTTTTAAGAAATCTAAACTCCATCCAATCACTTAAATCACTCTTATATCCCTTGGGATCCATGCAAACTATCTGATTTGAGATATTCTTGATCTATATTGATTAGGGTCAACTCAAAACTTTTAAAACAACTAAACTCCATCGCATCACTTAAATCACTCTTATATCCTTTGGGATCCATGAAAACTATTCTACTATGTCATAAATCACCCTTCGAATTTAATTAGGATATTAAAACTCGAATATGAACTCATTAGTACAATCAAAATTAGGAAGGAAATCTTAAAATAAGAATAATAAAGCAAAATATAAAAATAATACACAAGATGGAGATTAATCAAAATCTAAGGGTATAGAAAAACCAATACCTTCAACTAGGAAATTAAAAAAAACCTAATCTATGAGGAATACCTAAGGTAATTAAATTGATCTTGTCATCAGCATATGAAACAAATCATCAACAATAGCTTACCCAACAAGGTCTCAACCTCTCACAAGAGAAGCCAATCAATATATATCCGAAATTCTCCACTATTTATAAATTACTACAAAAGCCCATAACTGGCCCTTTAAACAAATGCAAAAACAACTCCTAAAGTTAGATATTTAATGAATTAGTTAAACAAAGGATTGTTTGGTCTTTTTACTTGATGGCATTTTTGAAATTCACTTACTTAACTAGGTCGGTTACTATTATATAAGGAGAACCAATGTATTGTTGGGTTTTAAAAGGTGTGAATAGAAAATGAAGTGTTGTGACTTTTATGAAGAGTTGTGAGGTTTATGAAAAGTTGCACCTTTTATGAAGAGTTGTGAGACTTCTAAGAAAAGTTGTGACTTTTATGAAAAGTTGTGACCTTTCTGAAGGATTGTGACTTTTTCAAAGGGTTGTGACGTTTCCTGTAAGCCACAATAAGTACCTTTTCACACTGCCCTTTGTTTACTATAAATAGAGGGATTTCCTCTCATTTTAAGAGAACCAATTTTCAAGACTTCTTCTAGTACTACTAAATCTAGTATTCTAAGTCTACTTTGCTGTCGATTAGTGGTTCGCTGATACGGTGGTTATAGGTACCGATACCTTAGTGAGTAAGATCGTTTTATCTTGGGAGGATATATTCCATTAACCTCGGTACTTGAAGGGAATAATTTCCTTAAGGGGACACTGTGAAGACAGTGGGCTTGATTTTCTTGTTTGAGAAAAATATTTTGTAAAATGTTTCAAATCTGTTTCTGATTCTATTTTCTGTACTGGTTTTAATTTTCTAGTTTTGAAAATACTCTTTAAACTTTTATGTTTCTTATCAAGTTCTTCTTAGTTTTTGGTCTAAGTATCTTAGAAATATAAGATATTCCAACATCTTAAGGAAATTATTATACTATTGGTATTTTTTTGTATTCTACTATTTGAGGGAAACAAATTATGGAAGCCGAAGATTAATCCACTTCTTCTCTAGAATTTGGTGCCTTGTTTAGCAAGGTCGAAATCTGAATGTATTAGAAAAATTGGTGATATTCGGTTAAAGATTACACCAGGTAACCCTCTTATTATTTATCTAAGGAGGAAAATAGTTTCTTTAAGTCAACACTTCTTATCATGTGAGTCTTTAGAAAAAGATCTGCAAACCATGTGTTTTTTGAATGAATTTTCCTTGGCAAATGGTGTTTCCTTTAAAATTATATAGTTTGCAAAGAGAGATGTGCATATTTTATTTTGATAATAGAGTATGTCAAAATGTTATAGTTGGAAAACTATTTGAAAATAAAAGAATATCTATGTAATAATTTAAGAAAATGTTTTATTCTGTATGGAGATTAAATTGTTTTTTTGTAGTTTTGTACTCCGTGTAAAATTTGATTGTGTTTGTTTTTTTTAGTCTTAAAACTTTTGTAGTTTTCTACTATAGATAAATTAGACTGTGCAATTGGTTTGAAGAATATGAAAATTTCACCTAATAAGTCAATGTTATACTTTTGGTTTTCTACAAACATCATTATTAAATAGAAACACATTCTACAAAAAGTTGTCTTTATTGTTAGTATTCTAAATACTAAGTGGTATATCTATGTGACAGAAAAGAAACTAGTGACTTAGAAACTGTTATTTTATGCGTGTAATAGGTGCCTCTATGGAATGAACTTTGACATTGTGTAAAGATTGTCAAAAGAAATTGAAGCACTATCATTCTTTTGTAGAATAATATTTCCAAAAGAGGTTTAATATTTCCAATGACATTTTGATAGTATGGAAAAATATGTGGAAGAACTATTTCAAAATACTCGAAAAATATTTTGGAGATCATATTTCAAATGTGGGGGATTCTTTGCTTATTATAAAGATGTTAGGCATATCGCAAGAGTTAATAGGAAATGGAGGGAAGATGAAAAGAGAGGAACTTGAAAAATCCTCTTATGCTTTAGTAAAAAGGCATTTGTCCCTCATCGGTGGTGGAAAGAAAAATAGAAGAGTTAAAATAGAGAAACACTTCTATTAATTGTTAAAAGAGTTGGAAAGAGGGACCCCCCTCTCGCCGTCGTCGTCGTCGCTCGGCTCGGCTTCGGTTTCAGCTTCTATAAATTGATGATTTCCTATGATTTTATGTTGAATTTCCCAAGAATCCATGAAATACCGATAATTCCCAATTATGATCTTTTAATGTGGGTCTTAGTTGATGAAAGGAGAATGTCATAAAATTATGCATGTGGTGATTGAGTTACTTGAATTACGATTATTTCCATGTCTAATGTAGTAAATTCTCGATGTGTTGATTGAATATGATCTTTGATTCTTGAAGGGTAAGGTATGAGAATTATGCATGTTTATGAGACTTATGTTTATGCTTTAAGAACACTTTGAGAGTGAAGTGATTATGATTATTATGCTATTGTTGTGTTGTTGAAAGGATATTCTCACATAAACACTTCTGCATGATTATGGTATGATGTGAAATGTTTTCTCACAATATGATTATTCTAAGGTTGGAAGGCTTTCTCACCTATTGAATTTATATGTAGACGTGGACGGTGAAAGGATATTCCCATACATGATCTAAGAGATATCCTATGAATTATGTTGGATTGAGTGTAAAGACAGTCTTCCATGAATATTAAGTTAAGTCAAGTCTTAATATGTACTCCATCGGAATTAATGCTTAGTACGAAGTGGAAATTGTATATGAGATGGATGTTTTTATACTAGTTGAGTCCGACTTCCAATGGGATCCTTTTACACTTGTTGAGTATGGGTTCCCAAAGTATGTCTCATGAGATGGAGACCCTCTATGCTAGTTGAGTCAGGGTTTTCTAGTAGCAATCTCTTTATCCCATAAACTATGTGCCCCCATAGGGTATTTAGCTAATGGATCCATCTAAGCTAAAAGTATGGTTCTACTTCAGGCAAGTAGGACAACCCTTTTTGCTGTGGGTAACCCCGGATTCCATGTAAAGCTCACATGGTCTCATGTCAGTTAAGGCTTGTTTCCCACAATAAGAACAAGAATATGAATTACGAACTATGATTACTCAATAAGCTTTGTAGATGAGTTCTCAAAGGCATTTATGTTGATTATGACTATGTTGATTATGATTTATAGTTTATTCTCTTTAAACTCTTAAATCATGTTTAAACTTGGTAAGTTACATACTTTCAAATGAAATGTCACTTTTAGCATGTTTTGAATGTTTTTATGCATGACTATCATAGTTAATGCATTTTTGTACTTACACTTACTTTTCCCACATTTTTCCAATGTGAAGGGTCCGGTTCTCAAGGTGATCACCATAGTGGTTAAAGCTTGGATTTGCTTACTCTCCTAGCTTGTTGGTGAGTCCTCATGATTCGAGGACCGATGTTTTCACATTGTAGTCTCTTTTCTTGTATTTCCTTTTTAGACTATGTTTTATGGGCTGTGTCCCTTTCTCATTTCGAACATTGTAGATGGGTATGTTGAGACTTAGAGTCTAGACTTTCGCTTTTGCTTTTATGAAAATTTTGTACTTGAAGTGTGTTTTTATTCTTATTGTTCTATTGCTTATGTTATGATATGCTAAGTGGCTTGTATGGAGTACTTTGAGGTTCTATACGCTATGTTACATCTAGGGGGTACCCATGGGTCCTGACAAACATGGTAATCATTGCACAAGGTTTATAATGATTCTAGGATTATGTCACAAAAGCCACGTCTTGTAGAGTCTTGTTCATGAATGTGAAGCGCGCCACATTTATGAATAAGAAGCTACAAGATGCTTAGGAAATTTCACTTCATTCGTTACTCTTAAGTCGTGCGATAGCGTTTAACTCTATAAGGCTTTCTTCTAATCCTTGCCCTATGGTCTACATGATATGACTACTAGAAGAGCTTTCGCAAGAAGGAACGTGGAAGACAATGTGAATGGAGGAGCTCCTCCGCAAACTCCTCAAGCTCCTCAAGCTCTAATTGATCCTTCAGCAATGTCAAATGTAGAGGTTAGGTCGGCTTTACAAATGTTAGCTCAAGCTTTGACGACTCAAGCCAATATAAAGGTGATTGCTCCTGTGAATCCTAATATGAATTCCATAGCTTCAAGAGTGAGGGATTATGCAAGGATGAACCCTCCGGAGTTTTATGGCTACAAAGTGGAGGAAGATCCCAAGGGATTTATTGATGAGGTCTATAAGGTACTTGCTATCATGGGGGTGACTTCGATAAAGAAGGCAGAGTTAGCCACTTACTAATTGAAAGATGTTGCCAAAGTGTGGTATGAACAATGGAAGGATGGGAGGCCGGTAGGAGCGGGTCCCGTAGAGTGGGAAGTGTTTAAAGCGACGTTTCTTGATAGGTTCTTTCCACTAAGTTGACGGAAGCAAAGATGCAAGATTTCATTAACCTTCATCAAGGTAGCAGGAGTGTGAATGAGTATGCTCTAAAGTTAACCTAACTATCCAAGTATGCTCCAACTATAGTGGTAGATTCGAGGGCTAAGATGAATAAGTTTGAGATAGGAGTGTCCGAATTGGTGGAAAAAGAACTCCATACAACAATTCTTATTGGTGACATGAATATCTCACATCTTATGGTGCATGCCCAACAAATTAAGGAGTCAAAGCTTAAAGAAAAGAATAGAGATGTGAAAAGAGCTAGGACCGGTGATGGGAACTTCTCCAATGCTAGGTCCGATGGACAAGGTCTACCAAGGTTTAGACAAAGGTTTTCCAACCAAGGTTCCTCTAGTTCTCCTTCAAGGGTCAACAAGGATAGGGTGTCCAACCCTAAACCTCATGGAGGTAATGGTAGTGGTTCTTATGTGGCTAGGTCTACTTGTGCGAAGTGTCAAAAGAAGCACGATTGTAAGTGCCTAGTTGGCATGGATGGTTGTTTTAGTTATGGAAAGAGTGGTCACAAAATGAGAGATTGTCCGATGCTTAAGGTTCAAGGAAGAGAGAGCAAGCAAGCTCCTTCTAGAGGTTCAAATTCCAATTCTCCCAAGTAAAACCAGTTTATGCTCTCCAAAACTGAGGTGAACAAGAAAATTCTCCAGACCTGGTTACCGATATGTTAAAAGTTTTCCATATATATGGGTATGCCTTGTTAGATCCCGATGGTACTTTGTTTTTTGTGACGCCTTATGTGGCAATGAGATTTTATATGCTCCCCGATGTGTTGTTAGAACCTTTTTCTTTCTCTACTCCTGTTGGTGATTCTGTGGTAGCTAAGAGGGGCTATAGAAGATGCCCCGTTTCCCTATCCCATTGAGTTACTATAGTTGATTTGGTAGAGCTTGACATGTTAGATTTCGATGTTATACTTGGTATGGATTGGCTGCACTCTTGCTATGCGTCGATTGATTGTAGAACTCGGGTAGTCAAGTTTCAGTTCCCGAATGAGCGTGTCCTTGAGTGGAAGGGGGTAAATTATATTCCTAACGGTTAGTTTGTCTCATGTTTGAGGCCTAGAAAGATTATCTCAGAGGGTTGTATTTACCATCTTGTTAGGGTGAGGGATGTAGATTCCAAGGCCCCTTCTCTTGAGTCGGTCCCCAGTGTAAATTAGTTTTCGGAAGTGTTCCCTGATGATCTACCCGGTATTCCTCCCGACCGGGAAATATACTTTAGTATGGACCTTCTCCCATATGCGCAACCTATCTCTATTCGTCCTTATAGAATGGCTCCGACAAAACTTAAAGAGTTGAAAGAACAATTGAAGGATCTTTTGGATAAAGGTTTCATCCGGCCAAGCATCTCTCCTTGGGGTGCCCCAATGTTGTTTGTGAAAAAGGAAGATGGTCCCTTCGTATGTGTATTAATTATCGACAATTGAATAAGGTGCCCATTAAGAAAAAGTATTCTCTTCCAAGGATAGATGACTTGTTTGACTAACTTCAAGGGGCAAGTTATTTCTCTAAGATTGATCTTCGTTCGGGTTATCACCAATTGAGGGTGAACGGTAGAGATGTTTCAAAAATGGCATTTAGGACCCGATATGGTAACTGTGAGTTTCTAGTAATGTCCTTTGGTTTGACTAACGCTCCGGAGGTGTTCATGGACTTGATGAATAAAGTATTCTGACAATATCTTGACATGTTTCTGATAGTGTTTATCGATGATATTTTGATATATTCAAGAAGCGAGAATGAACATGTTCACCATTTGAGAATTTTGTTGCAAGTTCTTAGGACCATCAACTCTTCGCACAGTTTAGCAAGTGTGCATTTTGGTTAAGATTCGTTGCTTTCTTAGGACATATTGTTTCAAGCAAGGGTATTCAGGTGGATCCAATTAAGATGGATGCGGTCAAGAGTTGGCCTAGATCTCTATCACCAACGTATATTAGATGCTTTTTGGATCTGGCAGGTTATTACAGAATTTGTTTTAAGGGTTTTCCTCCATGGATTCTCCTTTGACGGCTTTCACTCAGAAGAAGGTTATGTGTGTGTGGTCGGAATCTTGTGAGAAAAGTTTCCAAGAGTTGAAAGATAGACTTACTTCCGCTCCGGTGTTGACCTTATCGGAAGGTACATATGGTTTTGTGGTGTATAGTGATGCCTCTATAGTTGGGTTGGGATGTGTGCTTATGCAAATTGTAAGGTGATTGCCTATACTTCAAGACAGTTTAAAGTCCATGAAAAGAATTATCCTACCCATGACCTTGGATTAGCGGCGGTTGTTTTTGCCTTAAAGATATGGAGGCATTATCTATATAGGGTTCATGTTTATGTGTTTACCGATCACAAGAGTTTACAATATGTGTTTAGCCAAAAGAATTTGAATGTTCGCCAACGAAGGTGGCTTGAATTATTGAAGGATTATGACATGAGTGTTCTTTATCACCCCGACAAGGCCAATGTGGTAGCGGATTCACTTAGTAGATTGTCTATGGAAAGTGTTGCTCGTGTGTATGATGATGACAATGAGTTGGTTCGGGATGTTCATAGGTTGACCCAGTTAGGTGTTCAATTATTGGATTCCACCAAGGGTGGTGTCATGGTCCATTATGGTTCCGAATCATCCTTTGTGATGGATGTGAAGTCTAAGCAAGTCCTTGATCCTATTTTGGTTGAATTGAAAGTGGTTGTACTTAAGAAATCCATTGAGGCTTTCTCCCAAGGGGGAGATGGTGTACTTAGATACCAAACACGTTTATGTGTTCATAATGTTGCTGAATTGAGAGAGCTAATCTTGTCGGAAGCTCATAGTTCTTGGTATTCTATTCATCCGAGAGCACCAGGATGTACAGTGACTTGTGGAAGGTCTATTGGTGGAATGGGATGTACAGCTCACTTTATTCCGTCAAGGTTTCCGATTTGGTGGAGGACTATGCTAAGTTGTATATAATGGAAATGGTGAAGTTGCATGGAGTGCCTTTATCCATTATTTCCGGTCGAGGCCCTCAATTTACTTCTCACTTTTGGAGGTCTTTTCATAATGACCTAGGTACCAAGGTTAAGCTTAGTTCGGCTTTCCATCCCCAAACTGATGGGCAAGCGGAGAGTACCATCCAAAAATTTGAAGATATATTAAGGGCAGGTGTGATTGACTTTAAGGGTAATTGGAATGACCATTTTCCATTGGTAGAGTTTACCTACAATAATAGCTATCACTTAAGTATTTGTATAGCTCCATTTAAAGCCTTGTATGGTAGGAGGTGTACGTCTCTGATGAGTCCATGATTTGTACTCATTTTGGGCTATATTTTGATAGAATTAGTGTTCTCAAATGCATATTTTTTCTCAATATCTGATGAAAACCCTTAAGTTTCACGTATTTGGAGTTTGAGAGAAAGCATGGACACTACTTAGCAAAAATGAACGAAGGCAACTGAAAGAATGAAGAAATGAAGATCTGAGAATCGCCGAACCTGTTCGGTGAGTCACCAAAAGGTCTTATTCCCGCCTTTTGTTCCAGTGTGCTGAGCCCTGAAGGAAAGGATAAAATCTGAAATGAAAGGAGCAGTTGGCACATTATCGAGTAGTTCCGCGAAGCAGTACCCTATCGCCTATGCCTCAGAACGAGAAAACAGTGAAGACAAAAGCAGAAGGGCGATTAACCAGACCAAATGGCGTCGCCGAGTGTGTCGACGATCCCAACTAACTTCGTTGAGTGGTCCTCCGCAACACAATTTTTTAAACACTATAAATACTTGTTTAAAATGTTGGCTTAGTATCAATTATTCTATTATCAGACTATTACAGTTTTTTAAGAGTTCTTATCTCTTAAGGGTTTTTGGAGACTTTGTTCTAAAACTTGGAAGTCAAAAAAGGGTTTCAACGCCAAGAAATTGGACGTAGGTCTTGAAGATTTTTCACTCTTGATGCGTTTTAAGACTTAATTCTTTATACCCATTGATGGAAACTGAGATTGGTATAAATTTTTATCTCTTTTACATGTTTAGCTAAAACCCCAATTCTTGGGGTGTGAATTTGTGAATATGGGCTAAGTTAATTGTTGGGTCTTGCTTGTTGATAGTTTAATTGTTGTTTATTTTTGATTTCGGGTAGTTTTTGTGTTTGAACCTATTGAAATTGTAGTTGACAATACGATTTCACCTTTGTGTTTTCGGCTTGCTCGAGAGAGAGGTCGTAAAACTAAGACTACTAAATTGATGGTCGGTGGGATTGGGTTGACATGAGGTTCAACTCGAGAGAGTGAACCCTAGTCCTTCTCCCACACACTCAACTCAAGAGAGTGAGTGGGCTAAGGCGGAGGCTGTTCTTCATGCGGCAACTCGGTGTTCGAGAGAAATCGAGTTGATTCGGAGTATGTTGCTCGAGAGAGAATTTACCCCCACTATAGTCTAGCCTAGTCACAAATATTCAATGAATTTACTATCAAAAGCATGTATCCAATGATCTAGTTTGACCCTTATTCCTATCACATCCTAAGAATCTCATCTCCTTGAGTAGTACTCTTTGCAATTTTCGCTGATTTTTAATTACTTGTTACAAACCCCAGTTGTTAATTGACATTTTTGTGTCACCCCTTAGATTTAGTATGCTTGTATCCGATAATATTTTTAGCTACGACTAATTAGAACTTAATTTTATTTTTCTATTAATTCTCAAGCCCGCTCCCTTGGGACTCGATCCCAACCCTTGGTTCGATTAGTTTACTATTGTGTGATCGTAGACAGTTGCATTAGAAGTTGTTTCTTGATTACTCAAACATCGGTCTCCGATAGGTTGGTTCGAGGTGGGGGAAATGGCTTTGATAGGTCCCGAATTGGTTTGAGAGGGCACTGAGAAAGTCCAACTCATTAGAGATAGATTGAGATCGGCTTAAAGCCGGCAAAAGTTTTATGTTGATGTGAAGATAAGGGATCTAGAATTTGAAGTTAACGATTGGGTTTATTTAAAATTCTCACCCATGAAGGGTTTGAAGAGATTTGGCAAGAAGGGGAAATTTAGTCCCCGGTATGTGGGGCCTTACCAAATTTTGAGGTGTATTCATAAAGTTCCCTATGAGTTAGATTTGCCAAGCTAGCTGGCTTCGGTGCATTTGGTGTTTCATGTTTCCATGCTCAAGAATTATGTTGGTGATCCAGCATCCGTTATTCCCTTAGAAAGGTTGGGGGTTGATGAAAGTCTTTGATAAGAAGAAGTCCCAATAGAGATACTAGACCGGCAAGTTAAGAGCTTGAGAAACAAGGAAATAAGTTCCATGAAGGTTTTGTGGAGGAATCATCTAGTTGAGGGTGCTACTAGAGAGGCCAAGGCCGATATAAAGTCCCGCTATGGTATGTAGTTCCTCTTGAGTATTCCTTATTTTTTTGGGAGTCATGTGTGTTATTTGAGTTTTCCATGATTTCCCGATGTTATGCATGTTCTTGAGAAATAAATTTACGGTTAGTAAGAAAATGTGTTTTTATGATTGATATTCCTCATGTTGTTGTGCATTGAGTAAGAATTGCCTATATGCTTCATGAGATGACTTGTTGAACATGCTTTAGTTGTGCCTTTTGAAAATATGTTGCATATGGGCTCCATGGGATTGTGTTGAGCATGCTTTTAGTTTCGAGACGGTAGTTCCTCCTATGAATATGAGAAATGTTGAGTTTTCATGCATAATGGGTTGTTAGATAAAGTTCCTACTTCCTTGTGATGCATTGATTATGTTGAGATGGAGTTGAAGTTTCTTCCTTTGAATTTTGCATTATTTTTATGTTGCATTCGTGATGTGCTGCTAGTCTTGAGTCTTTACTTCCCTAAGGTGTCTAGATCGTCATTCGAGGATGAAAGTTCCCAAAGGGGAGATATTACAACACCCCAGAAATTTGTAGGCTAAACTAGAGATTAACGTGACGGTTAGAGTCATGAATATACCTCCCCGTACTTATAATGGAGGTTTTCGTGTTAAAACGTCAATGTACCAACCACCAAGGACCAACTAGGGGCCCTTGAGGAAGACCGCTAGAAAACTGTCTAGGGTAGTGACCACGGCAGGACCCACGCCTCATGGATGGGTCCATGCCCCATAGGTGGGGGTTCTCTGGTTGGCCAAAAAGGTCCAATCACCAAACCACACCCAACCAGTACGAGCCGTGGGTCAAACCACGCCCCGTGGTCGGGGTCTCGTGGGCAGCGACCTGGGGACTGTTTTAGGGGTTAACTTTATGGGCACTTTGGGGTTTTCCAATTTTATTAATATTAAGTGGTGTCATTTTAGCCTAATTTAGACCACCTATATAAGGATTTTAGACCCCCAAATTAAAGCATCCAACTAATTATTTCTAAAAACCCAAATCAATTCCCAAAACATCATCCTCACCGAAAAAATTCTCTCTTTAAAACTTCAAGGAAGAAGAACAAGAAGAAGGAAGGTGAAGCTAGGGTTGAAAGAGCTAGGTTTTTCACTCAAATTTATTGTAGTTCATTGATAAGGTATGGTAGATATTCATCCATGGATAGAATTCATCCATGGAGTCCCTTAAAAACCCTAATTTTAGAGCTATAAATCCTGAAAAGTTAGGGTTTGATTCCAAATTCATGGATTCATTTAAAAAACGTTTCAAATGATTGAATTAGGCTATATTATGTATAAATTGACGATTTCCTGTGATTTTATGTTGAATTCCCCAAGAATTCATGAAATTCCCATATTTCCCAATTATGATGTTGTAATGTGGGTCTTAGTTCATAAAACGATAATCTTATAGAATTATGCATGTGGTGATTGAGTTACATGAATTATGATTATATCCATGTCTAATGTAGTGAATTCTAGATGTGTTGATTGAATATGATTTTTGTTCGTTGAAGGGAAAGGTATGAGAATTATGCATGTTTATGAGACTTATGTTTATGCTTTAAGAACACTTTCAGAGTGAAGTGATTATGATTATGATGTAATTGTTGTGTTGTTGAAATGATATTTTAACATACTCACTTATGCATGACTATGATATGAACTTAAGTAAAGTTTAAAGGCTTTCTCACCTATTGAATCTATATGTAGACGTGGACGGTGAAAGGTTATTCTCACGCATGATCCAAGAGTTATCCTATGAATTATGTTGGATTGAGTGTCAAGACATTCTTCCATGAATATGAACTTAAGTCAAGACTTAATATGTATTCCGTGGGAATTAATGCTTGTACCAAGTGGATATTGTATATGACATGGAAGCTTTTACACTAGTTGAGTCTGGCTTCCAATGGGATCCTTTTACACTAGTTGAGTCCGAGTTCCCAGAGTATGTCTCATGAGATGGAGACCTTCTACGCTAGTTGAGTCCGGGTTTCTAGTAGCAATCTCCTTATCCCATAAAATACGTGCCCCCATAGGTTATTTAGCTAATGGATCCATCTAAGCTAAAAGTATTCTTCTACCTTAGGCAAGTACGACAACCCTTGTCGGTGTGGGTAACACCGAATTCCATGTAAAGCTCATCTGGTCTCAAGTTTGTTAAGGCTTATTTCCCACAATAAGAACAAGAATATGAATTATGAACCATTGTTACTCAATAAGCTTTGTATATGAGTTCTCAAAGGCATTTATGTTGATTATGACTATGTTGGTTATGTTTTATAGTTTATGCTCTTTAAACTCTAAAATTATGTTTATACTTGGTAAATTGCATACATTCAAATGAAATGTCCCTTTTAGCATGTTTTCAATGTTTTTATGCATTGCTATCATACTTAGTGCATTTTTGTACTATTGCTACTTTTCCTACATTTTCCCAAAGTGTAGGGTCCGGTTCTCAAGGCGATCAAAGTAGTGGCTAAAGCTTGGATTTGCTTATTCTCCTAGCTTGTTGGTGAGTCCTCATGATTCGAGGACGGATGTTTTCATAATGTAGTCTCTTATATTGTATTTCCTATTGGACTATGTTGTATGGGCTGTGTCCCTTTCTCACTTCGAACATTGTATTAGATGGCTATGTTGAGACTTATAGTCTAGACTTCCATTTTTGCTTTTATGCATTTTTTTTACTTGAAATGCATTTTTACTCATATTATTCTATTGCTTATGTTATGATATGCCAAGTGGCTTGTATGGAGTCCTTCGGAGTTCTATATGCCATGTTACATCTCGAGGGTACCCTTGGGTCGGGACTAATTGTATTTTTATATATCACTTATTATATTAAATTTCAGAGAATAAGAATGTATTTTGTAGAGTAAAATGGTTTCATTCTTTTAATTCTTTACATTCTTTTGAGTTTATGTTATACCTATTGCGGTCTTTTCTTTTAGCTATTTTCGCATTGGCAATATTACATACTCGTACATCAAATGTATTGATATCATTGGACCTACATCTATTATGTTGTAGATATAGGTGTTTAGGATCATCGATGGGCGTTTTGTCGAGATCACTTTGTGCTTCAGATAGTTTTAATGAGCCTCCTTGCTTTCCTGATGAATTCACATTTATTATTTGTTATTGTTTAGTTGTCGTGGGTATTGTCCCGACATTTATCCTTGTATTATAGGCTTCATACATAGTTTAAGTTGATGAGTCTCTTAGTATATTTCTTTCAATTTTGAGATCTTGAGTACTATTACTTATAGTTTATTAAGTATTTCCAGACATTTATTTGAGTTGAGTTTAATTGAGATTATTAAGTTTAATTATTATTCAAATCTTTTTTATGTTTGAATAAGTCTTCCGCTAATTAGTCAGCAAGGCCAAGGGTTAGCTTAGGGATCACAAATGGTTATCGAGTGCCGGCAACGTTCAGGGTATAGGCTTGGGCGTCACAATAAGTTTTATTTTATTATTTATTTATTCATTTAATTTATAATAAGTATAATTTTTTTCTAACATTAATTACATTTTTTGATGGTTGTGTTTCATTCTTTTGTTCATTTTTATATAGAGGAACAAATGACATATTTTGTCCAACACCTCAGACTTCAAAAAATGTTAAGAGGGGTTCGTACAAGTCACCCATTAATTTTATGTTTTTGGTCAATTTGAAACGATAATATCTATTAGCACATAAAAAATTAGGAGGCTCATGACCAGTCAAATTAAAGGTTTTTAAGTCATCTTTCCAACGCCACAATGTTTACGTCATTTTGAGCTACGTGTAAAATGTTATGCCCATTTTAGTGAAGCCTCTATTTTAAGGTACCTCGATCATTTTAGAGGGGTAATTTGGCCTTTTCCTATCCCTTCTAGGCCTAGCCACATTAAGGGTATAATCTTCATTAAACTATTGTTTCACGTTCTGTATACATAGAGGAATTAGCTCAAAGTTCCAAGAGGATAAATAACTAGGTTTCAGGCGTACTTCAAGATTCCAACGATTTTCTCCAAGAACCTTTGTTCTTTCCATGAATGTAAGGCTTCTCACTGTGTTGGAATTGTTCGTCCTCACACCCTACATCTCAAATTAGTCAAGCAATCATTACATCTAAAGGATCCATTCGTAGTTCTTGATATTTGTATTAAGTTCTTTAACAATTGAGGTTTTGATTATTTGGATTTTAGAATCTTATAATGTTGATCATGTTTCTAATCACATGGACCCTATTGATTAGTGAAGTTATGTTTTGAAAAGAAATCGTATGAAAGTTCTCATGTATTAGTTTTGGGTTTGTGAAACAAGAATAGTTCAGGATAAATTTCCTAATTCTAAATTAATTTGGGGCCTTCATTTTAGAAAAACTGTTCATCACGGACGTTAGGAAGGCCTAAGACAGTGTGCTAGTAGCACGGACGAACCTAGCCCTAGTATTCTAGGCCCCAGAGTGGTGCACCAATAGTGCGCCCAAACCCAACCCCAGAAATATGGGGCCTAGAGGTGTGCGCCAACATCACGCTAAGGGTTGGTGGGCGAATGTTTCCTTGTTTCATCCAGTGTATGTTCCTTTGAGTTGTGGATATATTTCCCCTCTCTATATAGCTCCTATAAGCTCCATTTACCTTTGAAAATCCCTGCATATCCAAATCATGTGTCTTAGTGTGCATTTAAAACAAAAGTTTGAAACTGATGAATTATGGTAAGTATTTCACGATAATGTTTTAAAATTTTGTTTGTATGTCTAAATTCTCATCAACTTAAGCCTCCGCATATCTTTAGAGTGTTGTGAGTCATAGTTACCCAGGCTAAGGGTTCGCTTGGGGATAAGAAATGGTTCTCGAGTGCCGATCACATCGAAGTTGTACGCTTGAGTCGTGACAAATATGGTATCAGAACAGAGATTTCAAGAGTCCTAGGGTGTCTATGAAGTCTTTTCTGTAGAGTCCTTGTTATCGGTTTGAAGTGCCCGACATGTATAATAGAAAGGCTACGACATTAAGGAACATTTCACTTTCTCACTCATTTTCATGTGATAAAGTTCAACTCTATAAAAGTTTCCTCTAACTCGTGCTTATGTGTGTTGATTCAGATCATGCCTCCACGAAGAGCTGTTTGAGGACCTACATGTCACAACCCAAGGGTACCCCCTAGACGTAACAAGGCACATAGAACCCTGAAAGGCACCATGTAAGCTACTTAGCATATCATAACATAAGCATAGAACAATAAAGAAAATAAAATGCATTTTTCAAGTCCAAATTTTTTATAGAGGAAAGCGGAAGTCTAGACTTGTCTCAATATAGCCATCTATTACAATATTGGAATAAAACAGGGTCACAACCCATATAATCACAATCCGTAAAGGAAATACAAGAAATGAACTACAAATGAAACACCCGTCCTTGAATCATGAGGACTCACCACAAGCTAGGAGAGTAGTCGAATCCAAGCTTGAACCAAATGAAGATCACCTCAAACACCAGACCCTCCACTTGTGGTAAAATATTGGAAAATATGGGTTAGTACAAAAATGCACTAAGTATGATAGTCATGCATGAAAACCTTGAAAACAAGCTAAAAAGGACAATTTCATTGAATGCATGTAATCTACATTGCTAAAGCATCATTTTGAAGATAATGGAGAAGCATAAGTCATAAGCATAATCAACTCATAAATCGTCATATCATAAAAGGAACATATCATGCATACCCTCAAAGCATACTTGTGCAATGCATGGATACGATCCCATAATCCCACCCCATACTAAGTAAAGCTTCTTGAGTAACTATGGTTCATAACTCATCTTTTTTTTCACACTATCATACTGGGGAATAAGCCTTTGCCGACATAGACCATGTGAGGATACCATGGAATCTGGTGTCTACCCCACACCGAAAAGGGGTTGTCCTACTTGCCTAAGGTAGAACCACACACTTAGCTTAGGTGGATCCACTAGCTCAAGACCTATGAGGGCACATATTTTATGGGATAAGGGGATTGCTACTAGAAAACCTGACCTCTACTAACGTGAGGGCTTCCATCCGAAGAGCATGTTCCTAGAAACCCGACTTCAACTATCGTGAGGGCTTCCATCTCATATCAATATCCACTCGGTGCTAAGCATTAATTCCCTCGGAGTTCATATTAAGTCTTGAATTAAATTAATACTCATGGAAGAATGTCTTGACACTCAATCCACCAAAAGTCATAAGATAGCTCCTAGATTCAATAGGTGAGATTAGCCTTTCAACCTTCAAATCATCATATTGTGAGAAAACCTCTCACATCATAGCATACTCATATATAACTGTGTACATGAGGATAACCTTCGAACACACGAAAACTAGATCATAATCATATTCACTTTACTCTCTAAGTGTTCTTGAAGCATATACTTAAATCTCATAATCATGCACAATTAACATACTTTGCCCTTCAGGGACCATAGATCATACTCAATCAACACTTCTGGAATTACTACATTAGACATGGATGATAACATAACTCAAGTAGTTCAATTACTACATGCATAATTCTATCATATTCTACTTGCATCAATCAACACCCACACTTTGAGATCCAAATTGGGAAAATAGGGGAATTAATGGATTCTTGGGGAATTCAACTTAAAACCATGTAAAATCATCAATATATCCATAATAAAACATAATCCAATCATTAAAAACTAATTTGAAACGAATCCATGCGATTGAAGTCAAACCCTAACTTTTGGGATTTCTAGCTTCGAAATTGGGGGTTTTGAAGGGGCTCCATGGATGACTTATATCCATGGATGAAAAGCTACCATACCTTGGCTATGAATCCCAAAGAATTTGAGTAGAAAGGAATGCTTCTTCAACCCTATCCTTCACTTTCTTATTCTTCTTCCTTGAAGTTCTTAAAGAGAGAATTTTGGGGAAAATATTGTTTCAATTTGGCATTATGGAATCGTGAGGAAGATGACTTATTTTAGTGACATAAAAACCTTATATAGTTAGTATAATTTAGTATAAAACGACATCACTTAATACTAACTTAAAATGGAAAACCCCAAAGTACCTCTCAACTAACTTAACATAACCGTTCACAGGTGATAACCCACAGCCACATCAGCACGGTCCGTGGATGGACCCACGAGGCATGCTGGTAGACTGTGGGTGATTTACTAGAGCTCACCTCAAGGGACCCTGACCCACGACCCCCACCAACGGGGCGTGGACCCCCCTACAGGGTGTGGGTCCATTTCGTGGGTCACTGCCACTTTTGTGAAGCTTTGCTAGGGTCCCTCTCAAGGACCCTTAGTTGGTCCTTGGAGGTTGGTACATTGACGGTCTAACACTTAAGTACGGGGAGTTATTCACAACTCTAACCCTTACGTCAAGCTCTAGTTTAACGTTCTAGTTTTTCGGAGTGTTACAGTACTTCTAGGAGGAATATTAATCTTCAATGTCAATAAGCTCCAAATGCACCAGAAATGAGACCCCCCGGGTAATGTCATCAATGTTGAGTTCAAGAATGCCATTTAGATGTTGGCTCAAGTGGTTTATAGAACATGTTGGCTGCTAATTAGCCAGTTGTCAGGATGTGAATGATACATCTAGAGTCCGAGAGTTTCTTAGAATGAATCCCCAGAGATCACTGGGATGAAGCTCAATGAGGATCCAGAAAACTTCATGGATTAACTTCAGAAGGTGTTTGAGGTAATGCATGTTGTTGTTGCTGAATGTGTGGAGTTAGCTACATACCAGCTCCAAGGTATTTATAGGATATGGTATGAACAGTGGAAGATGAACAGGGAGGATGGGGCACCATTATTGAGTTGGGATCTATTTCAAAATGCTTTCTTAGGGTGCTTCTTTCTCCGAGAGCTAAGGAAAGCAAACCAAAGAGAGTCTCCTGATCTGAATCAGGATTCTATAAGTGTGCAAGAGTATATCATCAAGTTGACTCAGCTATTCCGCTATTCTTTGGAGATGGTAGCTGATATGAGGAGCAAAATGACTTTGTTTGTGTCTAGGCTATCCCGCTTATCGAGTAACGAATGTAAGGTAGCTATGTTGATAGGAGACATGGACATAAAAAGGCTCATGATTCATGTACAATATGTTAAGCAAGACAAGTTTAAAGATTGGGAAGAGTTCCGCAATAAGAGGCCTAAGACAACAAATCATGATTACCGCCAGTAGAAGACTCAAAATGTTAATTGGTCCTCATTCCAGCAACGGTCATCCAGGCTGCTCCATCATCAGCTAGGTTGCTTGCACCAAAGAATACAAATGATTACTGAAACTAGAAATCCCAGAATTTCAGAGGTCAACATTCTCAGTCGCAAGGTAGTGGGGCACAAGGGTTCACTCGCAACCCACTTGATGGTAAGTGTCCAAGAGAATGTCCCATTCCTATTGATTGTTTCTATAAGTGAGGAAGGATGGGTAACTTTTCTAAGAAATGCCCTAAGAACAAGGCAAGGTAAGCATTAAAGCCCAATCTTCTTCAGTAGCTCCACCAGATATAAATACCTAGGGAGGAGGTACTTCAACAACATGAAGGGGTACAAACCGTCTGTATGTTATAGCTAGTTGTCGGGATTTGGAGAACTAACCAGATGTTGTCACTGGTATGCTTACAATATTTACTTTTGATGTTTATGCATTACCTTATCCAGGTGTGAGTTTGTCTTTTGTGACTTCATATATAGCCATGAAGTTTGGTATTTCCCCCGAACAACTTCTTGATTCCTTCAATGTTTCCACTTTACTAGGAACTAATAGCGACCATATCTTGTTCAGAAAGCCGTCTTTTGAATATCAACCCCTCTCACCCTCAATTGGTGATAACCAGAACGAATATCAATCTTAGAGAAATAACTATCCCCTTGAAGTTGGTCAAACAAGTCATCCATTTTTGGAAGGGGATATTTATTCTTGATGGTCACTTTATTCAATTCACAATAATCGGTGCACATTCTAAGATATCCATCTTTCTTTCTAACAAACAAAACCGGAGCACCCCATGTAGAAATACTCAGTTGAATAAAACCCTTGTCTAGAAAATGCTTTAGTTGCTCTTTCAACTCCTTTAACTCTGTCGAAGCTATTCTATAAAGAAGAATAGAGATAGGTTGCGTATCCGGAAGAAGTTCAATGCAAAAATCTATTTCCCGCTAGGAAGGAATACCGGGCAAATCATCGGGGAAAACTTTTGGGAACTCATTAACCAAGGGAACCGACTCAAGAGAAGGGGTTTCAGAATCTAGATCCATCACCCTAACAACATGGTAAAATCAACCTTTTGAGATTATCTTCCTAGCTTTAAGTTAAGACACAAACTGACCTCTAGACATATAATTTCGACTTTTCCACTCCAATATAGGCTCACTTGGAAATAAGAATCTAACCACTCGAGTTCTACAATCAATAGAGGCATAACATGCGTGCAACAAATCCATACCCAAATTCACATCAAATTCTAACATGTCTAACTACACAAAGTCAATAAGAGTAACTCTATGGGACAAGGAAATGGGACATCTTCTATAAACCCTCTTAGCCACAACAGTATCACCAACGGGAGCATATCAAACTTCATGGCCACATAAGGTATCACAAAGGACAAAGTAGCAGAGGGATCTAACAAGGAATATACATCAATAATAAATATTTTTAACATACCTGTCACCACATTCGGGGAGCTCTCTTTGTCACCTCGGGATTGAAAAGCATAAAAGTGGTTTTGCTTTGGAGCATTGGAGTTTGAACCGCTTGGATGAGCTTGCTTGCCTTTTCTCCCCTTGGCTGTAAGAATTGGGTAATTCATCACTTGATGACCACTCTTACCACAACCATAGCAACTATCAGTGCCGGTTAGGCAATGTAACAACCCGGAAACTAGTAGGCTTAATTAGAGCTTGTCGTAAAAGTTAGAGTTGTAAAGTTTGCTTCTCGAACTTAGAATGAAGGGTTTACATGTTAAACTTCAAGGTATGACGCCCTAAGGACCAACCAAGGGTTCTTGAGGTGGACGCCAAAGTCTACCACAAACCTGCCACAAACAGTGACCCGCGGAGGGACCTACGACCCGTAGGGTGGTCCACGTTCCGTGGGAGAGGCCCGTGGGTCAAGGGCCAAATCTAGTATCTGCAGTACCCAGCCCATGCCCCACCAATATGGGTCGTGGTTCAGTCCATGCCCCATAGGTGGGGGTCATGGATAGGGCCTTAGAAGCTGTCCCAAAATCGGCCAAGGTAAGGAGGAGTAGTTTAGGTAATTCCTATTTTAGTTAGTTTGATATGAGGTAATTTTATATTATTTTAATACACCTATATAACAGTTTTTAAGTCATTAAAATACCCATTTACTTCACAAATCCCAAAACCCAAAATCCATAACCAACTTTCCCCAAAATAAACTCTCTCTAGAACTCCAAGGAAGAAGAAGAAAGGTGAAGCTAGGGTTGAATAATCAAACTTTTCTCCTCAAATTCTTTGTAAATCTTCAATAAGCTCTTAATCTATAGAGCCCCTTCAAAATCCCTAATTTCAAAGCTAGAAAACCCAAAAGTTAGGGATTGACTTCAATCTCATGGATTCCTTCCAAACTCGTTTTAAATGATTGAATTATGTTTGTTTATGGATATATTTATGATCTTATATGATTTTAAATTTAATTCCTCAAGAATCCATGAATTACCCTATTTTCTAAAATTTGATCTTAAAGTGTGGGTATTGATTGATGCAAATAGAATGTTATTGTATATGAATGTTATGAATTGATTACTTGAATCATGTTATTATCCATGCCTAATGTAGTAATTCTAGGTGTGTGGATTGAATGTGATCTATTGTCCTTGAAGGAAAAATTATGATAATTATGATTTATTATTATATTTATGTACATGCTTTATGAATGCTTTGAGCATAAAGTGATTATGACTATGATGAAATGGTGGTGTTGTTGAAAGGCTATTCACACACACACTTATGAAAGAAGTATGAATGAAGATTTTATGATTTTGATAATGATGTTGTATTGATTGAAATACTATTCTCAATTATGCACTTATGAATGATGATGACATATTGTGAAAGGTTTTCTCACCGTATGGGGATTCTTAGGTTGAAAGGATATTATCACCTATTTGAATCCAGGAGCTATATTATGAATGATGTTGGTTTGAGTGTTGATGCATTCTTTCATAATATTGAACTCAAGTCTTGAAATGATAAGTACTCCATGGGGAATAATGCTAAGCACCGAGTGGATACTGATATGAGATGGAAGCTCTCACATCATTTGATGTAGGGTTTCTAGAAGCAATCTCTTGAGATGGATGCCCATACGTGAGTTGAGGTGGGTTATCTAGTAGCAATCTCCTTATCCCATAAACGATGTGCCCTCATAGGTTATTAGCTAGTGGATCCACCTAAGTTAAATGTTAATGGTTCTACCTTAGGCAAGTAGGACACCTTTTCGGTGTAGGTAACACCGAATTTCGTGATTTACTCACATGGTCTATGTAGGTTAAGGCTTACCCCCACAATTAATGATTATGAACTATGTCTTCTCAAGAATGCACTACTTAGTGTGGGTGGGGGTATTGGACTTCATCAATGCATTGTACAAGTAGGCTTTGAGAGTAGTCATGATGTGTTCCTTTAAGCTATAATGGCTTATGAAATGAATATGCTTATGATGATGCTACTAAGTATGTTTATATGAAGGATAATTGAAATGAAGTATGCTTGATGTGGATTGTTGCTATGAGGTGCTTTCCTTGATACGACCTATTAAATGTGAATGTTTCCTTGTCTATGAGTATCAGCAAAGGATGAGATCAAAGAAAGTTAAGTTCGATTATGGTGGCCTAAAAGTGGTACTTTGTATAGATGAGATTATGGGAAATTATCAATGCATTGCACAGGTATAACTTAGCGTTCCTTATGATATGGTCCTATTATGGTATGATGATCTATATATTGAATATGCTTATGTCTTATGCTTTTACACTAATGTTCATGATGATTCTCAAACTTGGCATATAGCATGGTTTTCAACCAAAATTTCTTTTTTAGCATATTTTCAATGTTTTTATGCATGACTATCATACTTAGTGCATTTTTGTACTAACCCATATTTTATACATTTTTCACAAAGTGTAGATTCCGGTTATTAAGGTGATTTTCATTGGTTCAAGCTTGGATCGACTATTCTCCTAGCTTGTGGTGATTCCTCAAGATTCCAGGAGGTATGAGTGATTTGTAGTTTTTCCAAGTACTTTCTATTTCGGATTATGTTGTAAGGGTTGTGTCCATATATGATTCAAATATTGTATTAGATGGCTAATTGAGTCAAGTGTAGACTTGCGCTTGCTTTTATAAAAGACTTCGATTGTATGGATAAAGTTTTTTAAAATTCCGCATCATTTCTTTTATCTTATGTTATGATATGCTAAAGGGCTTATATGAGACCTTTCGGGGTTGAGTAAGCCTTGTCACATCTAGGGGGCACTCCTGGGTCGTGACAGACTTGGTAATCAGAGCACAAGGTTTAGAATGATTCTAGGATGATGTCTCATAAGCCACGTCTAATAGAGTCTTATTCATAATGTGAAGAGCGCCACATTTATGAATGAGAGGCAATAAGATGTTTAGGAAACTACATTTCCTTCATTACTCTTAAGTCGTGCCGTAGAGTTTAACTATACAAAGTCCCTGTTCTAACTATTCTCTTGTGTCTTCATGAAATTAATACACGAAAGGCTAACGCAAGGAGAACAGAGGGTGACAATGTGAATAAGGAAGCTCTTCAACGTAATAAAGCTCATCAAGGTAACAAAGCTCTGATTAATCCCCCAGCTATGTCAGATGTGGATGTTAGGTAGGCTCTTCTAATGTTGGCCCAAGCCGGGAAAACTCAAGCCCAAGCTATGACGGCCCAAGCCAATAGAGATGTTGGGACTCATGTGAACCCTAATTGAATTCCACGGCTTCTACATTGAGGGATTTTGCAAGAATGAACCCTACCAAGTTTCTTGGTTCCAAAGTGGGAGAGGATCCTCAACAATTTGTGGAGGAGGTTTACAAGATACTAGATGCCATGGGGGTGGCTTCAGTAGAAAAAGAGGAGCTAGCCGCTTAACAATTGAACGATGTTGCTCAAGTTTGGTTTACTCAATGGAATAGAAATAGGCAGGTAGGAGCGATCCCATAGATTGGAAGGTGGTTAAGAAAGCATTTCTTGATAGGTTCTTTCCCCGAGAGTTGAGGGAAACTAAGGTGGAATAATTCATTAACCTTAGGCAAGGTAGCATGAGTGTTAACGAGTATGCCTTGAAATTTACCCAACTATCCATGTATGCTTCATCTACTGTGGTGGATCCGAGGGATGAGATCAGTAGGTTTTCGACGGGTGCGTCCGACTTAGTTGGAGAAGAATGTCATACGGAAATGCTCCATGATAAAATGAATATCTCTAGGCTTATGGTGTATGCCCAAAAAATTGAGGAGTCCAAACTCAAGAGAAAGAACAGAGAGGTAAAAAGAGGTAGATCCAATGAACAAGGTCAACCAAGGTTCAAAAAGAGGTCGTTCAATCAAGATTCCTCTAATGATTCCCCCATGGTCAATAAGGATACTGTGTCTAACCCTAAATATCAAGGAGGAAATGGAGGCATGATTAAAACACTATCACAGAAACTTCATCCAATTCTAAGAGTCAATGGTCGTTAATCAGTATATAACCAAACTAAGTGAGTTGGGGTCGAATCCCACAGAGAGCGGTACGTGTTTAAGATTCAATTGAGAAATATGAACATTTTCAAATCAATCATAGGAATAGAAGTTATCGAATAAAGACATTATTTAAATCAGGGGATGACACGAATGTCAAATGGGGGTTTTGGTTTGAAATTATCAACTATGAACAATTGTAAACAAACCGAAATAACAATAATGAGAGGGTTCTTGGGATGTGATTAGATTATAGGATAATATAGACAAATAGGTAATAACAACTATTAGAAAATAGCTAAATATTAGTGGGTAAGCTAGACTATAGAGGAGGTAAACATTCTCTCATACAACTTACCCCAAATCAAGTTGATTTCTCTCCAATATCAACAAGCATGCAAAATAAGAAAAGGCCACACCTTAGTCAATTCAGTCTCTCGAGGTGAATGTGTGGAATTAGGTTTAGGATTCACTCTCTTGATCTGAACTCATGGCAACCCAATACCCAAAGACCATTAATCAATAATTTTAGTTTTAAAACCTCTCTCACGAGCAAGCCAAAAACGCAAGGGCAGAACTACATTTGCAACTACAATTCCTAAATTAAACCAAAATTAATGACACTTCAAAACAACATTTAAACTAATAATTCGCAATACCCATAAACTAAATCATCCCATAATCACGTAATCACATCCCAAGAATTGGGGTTTTAGCTAGAAATCATAAAAAGATAAAAAATTGTTACCAAATTGAGTTTCCATCAACTGGGTTAGATTGATTTCCTCTTTACACTGTTCCAATTCGAAAAATATCAAAGACCCACTTCCAATTTCTCAAAATTGAAAAATTTCAATTCTTCAAAGCTAAAGGGAAAACTAGAGAAAACTTGTCTCCAGAGGTCAAAATTTAATAATAAATTGTTCTAAAGAGTAATTGATACTAAAATAAATGTTCAAAAATGTATTTCTAGTCGTCAAAAATATGCTACGAAGATCCACTTGGCGAAGTAAGTCGGACTCGCAGATCAACTCGGCAAGCCACCCTATGGTCACATTCATCGCCTTTCTACCTTGGCATTAAACATCCTCAAGTTCAGTAACTTTGGGTGATCCGGTACTGCATTGCGGAACTACTCGGTGATTCGTCGACTACTCCTTTTGATCACCAACTTGATTTCTTCCCTCAGGGCTTGGCACACTGAAACTTTAAGTGGTCAAATGGCCATTCGGTGACTAACCAATTGGACTTGGCGATCACCAGGCTTGTGTTTCTTCATTCTTTAAACTCACTTTGTTCTTTTTTGCCAATTAGTGTGCTTGCTTTGATCCTCAATCCATATTCCTAGATATTAAGGGTATTACATCAATTATTGTCACAAAATTAGCATTTGAGGACACTAAATCTATATAATTAAATCCCTAAATGAGTCCAAATCTCGGACTCATCAACACCTCTAACTTAAACTTTTGCTTGTCCTCAAGTAAAACTCAAGTTCAACAGTTCAAAAAGGATGTCTCAAGAAGTGGTACACAAGACTCAATCATGAGTGCACACAATAAGACTTAACTTACTTATGCAACGATCAATAGTGCACTCAAAGATTCAAGGTCTGACTCACCATCATGAAAGATTCTCAAGTTCACAATACTTGCTTCAAATGAAAGATCAAGCACAACAAAGGTACTCAAATACCGTCACACAAGAATGATTCAATATTCACACACACTTGTTCAACAAATTATACTTCTGGAATCACATACAACTCTCACACTCACAAAGATGAACACATGCATGACTTCACCTATAGGTTTGCCCTTATTTTCCAATCAACAATCAATTCAGCATACTCAAGATCAAACAGGTCTTTTCAAGGCTTGTAACATAGCTGAGTGTAAAGGTATATTCATTTAATGCTCAGTGGCTGCTATCCTCACGAAATGTGGCATGAACATCACTTTCTTTCCTCTTTTTCTACATTTTCACCCATGCTCGAAATACCACCCCATTGTTCACTTCCAAAGGAATACCGGACACCCCATTTCTTTTGAAACCTTCACAATTTTTATTTCACTACTTTTTGTTTCTATTTTCTTCTTTTACTTCTTTTCCCTTTTTTTTTGTATGGAGGTTTTCAATCTTTTTTCAAAATCGTGGATCAAGGGGGATTTCTTCACACTTGTTGATTTACCTTCTCTTTTCACCACATCCCCAACTCAGGTTTTTGGCCTAGTTGTCTATTCAAACATACCACACTTCATGAGGATTATAGGTTATTGGATAAAGAGGGGTTACAATTGCATCAAGTTTCTTCCAAGGAAAGGATAAGACTCAAAAAGGTTTGAAGTAAAGATCACACACTCACAAGGTTTTCCACAAAAGAGGTATAATGTCAAATTGTTTCACTCTTCAAAATTGTTGCCTAAGATCATTTCAAGAGCTTGCATCACTTAGTCAACCGGAACAACATGGGAAATTCTAGGTGTCATCACACAACGTTCACGGTATGCTCATCACACAAGGCAGTGGCACCAATATCAAACAAGACTCGACACTTTTGCTACTATGCAATGTTCATCAAAAAAGACTCTTTCGATAATCGACTAGTCACAAAGAGATGCAAAAAGTTCAAACAGTGTCTATCCAACTTCATTTGGCCTCCCCGTACCCGCACATTCATTTTTGTTCGATTACGAGCACTATTCAAGTCATTGGTATTAATCATAACCGACACTTAAATTTGCACAAGAACAACCACAATCAAACACAATCAAGAGGTGGTAAATGTTTTTAAAAGGGTCAAAAATCATTTGCATTTAAAACACGGAGTCATAAGCTCAAACATCCACAAAATCGTGTGAAAACACAATTTACAGCACCAAAACCCAATATATAAACAAAAATAATAATTACAAGAGGTAGGCATGGAAATACCTCATCCCACCACAAATAAAAACAATTTATCCTCAAATGCAATAGAATACTAAAAAGCCAATAAAAATGACAGAGAGGGAGGTAAAGAGGGGTCCTGTCTGCATAGTCGCTCCATCTGTCGAGGCATCAATACCCGGTGTCACATCAGTTGGACTGGCTCCACTAGGTCCTACCATAGGTGTGTCTACCAATGAGATCTGCACAGCTGAATCTACCATGGCCTCCTCAATAACCGTAAGGCCATCATAAGAAGCCTACTCATCAACACCAAGTTGCTTCTCAGCAGTAGATGGAGGTACATCCATATTTGCTTGCATGTCAGTGATCTCCATAGTCCTAAATATTACAGACATGTTTGTGGACTTTAGCTGGTCCACATCCTTCCTCAGGTCAGCAATGGCGGCCTTTAGAGTCTTTACCTCACCAGTGGCCCTTTGGCCGGGCCCACACACAGCTATCCGCGTAGCAAGGGCATTAATAGTCACACTCAGGGGTGTCACAACATCATCAAGGACCCTCTTGATCATGTTAGGAATGGTGCCTTCAAGCTTGAAGGCACGCCTATTAGCAGAATGGGCTAGCTGCCCCATTCGTAGTAATTCAGCTTTGGTTTGTGGGGGTCGGGAAGCAGCAGCAGCAGAGGCAACAGACCTAGGATGCAAGGGAGCTGTAGAGGAACTAGGCGTCATGGAATGGGCAGTGCTAGATATACCTGAAGGCCCAGGGGCCAGAGGAGGCAAGGGTGCCTCTGCAGGTAATGCATCAGTATCAACAACCGGTGATGTATTGATGAGTCCACAAATTGGACTCATTTAGGGCTTTATTTTGATAAGAATAGTGTCCTTGAATGCTTATTGTGTCTAAATATCTGATGAAAACTCTTAAGTTTCAGGTATTTGAAGTTTTAGTGAAGCATGGATACTTAAGCGCAAAAAGGAACAAAAAGGCTGAACAGAACGAAGAAGCTAAGGCCTGAGTAGCACCAAGCTCACTTGGCGATTCACTGAAGGGATTCACTCCGCCCTTTGTTCCAGTACGCGAAGCCTTGAAGGAGAAGGATCGAAAAGGCAATAAAAGGAGCAGTCGGCGCTTCGCCGAATATTTTCGTGAAGCAGTATTATACTGCCAAATGGTCCAAAATGTGAAGTGTTGAAGGCAAGCATGAAACGGCGATGAAATAGAAGAAGGGCAAGTCGGAGTCATTCGTCGTTATCAACTAACTTCGCCGAAAGATCCGCCAGCGCTATTTTCTCATGTCTATAAATACTAAACTTATTATTAATTGTAGACGAGTCGAACATTTGTTTTATTTTCCAGAATAGAATAGTACTTTTTTGGATATTTTCTCTCAAGTTTGGAGAGGGTTTTGGGAGACTTGAAGAAAGAAGGATTTCATCTTCCCTAAATTGGAAGTGGGTCTTCTCCATTCTTGTTCCTTCACTTAAATCAAGGTTTAATATACCCATTTGATGTTACTGTCATTTTAGGTGTATTTTGTTATTTCTTGATGTGATGCTAGAAACCCCCATTCTTGGGGTGTGATTTAGCCAATATGTGTTGATATTATTGTTGGGCCTTGCTTGTTGATAGGTTAGATGTAATTTAATGGTGATTTAATCTAGTGGTTGTGGTTTAATCTAAAGGGTTTGTAGTTGCAAATACAAAGCCACCTATGTGTTTTTGGCTTGCCCGAGAGGGAGGTCGGGAAACAAAGACCACTAGACTGATGGCCTAAGGAGTGGGTCGACATGAGGTTCAGTCGGAGAGGTTTAGCCTTATTCCCATATCCTAACACTCAGCTCGCGAGAGTGAGTGGGTTAAGGCGTAGGCTGGTCTTCATGCGGAAAATGGGTGTCCGAGAAGAACGCATTTGAAACTGGGTAAGTTGCCAGAGAGGGAACTTATTTCCATCTAAAGCTTAGCCTAGTCACTCTTATCTTGCAAATTTCCTATCGAAACCATGTATCCAATGATTTTTCTCAACTTGTAATGCGGTCACACCTCAAGAACTCTTACCCATACTTGATTTTCTTGTTGTTTTAGTTGTTTTTACTACTTGTGATAAAACCCTCAAATCGATATTTCACACTTTTGTGTCCCCCTCTTTTATTTACTATGTTTTTAATCGTTAATGTCTTTAGCTACGACTAATTAAAGCTAAATTTTATTTTTTTATTAATTCTCAAAACCACTACCTTGGGACACGACCCCAACCTTTAGTTGGGTTACTATATTATCGATGATCGTAGACACTCGTACCATAGGTTAGTGTCGTTGGTCACTATAGGCATCAAAATGGTGCCGTTGCCGGGGAGTGGTGTCATGTGAAGATGTAGTTTTCTAGAGTTTTTGTTCTTTTTAGGGTAGTTTTTACTAATTTTACTTTTAGTTTTCTTTTTATTTGTTTATTGTTTGTGTATGCAGGTCCTCTGAGCATGACAGAGGGAGTTGGTGGCAAGCCAGTTCAGGCAGTTCAAGAAGTCGAGGGTGATTTCAAGATAGTTGCACTGGTATCTCAACTAAATGACTTGACCACCAAAATATCTGAGGTGGAAAATCAGTGCAAACACCAAGGGAGGTATGTCTCATGCGTGGAAGAAGTCTAGAGAAAATGAGAAAAGTCGTGTTGAGGACACACTTCAAATCATTCTCCAAAAGATCACCGATCAAGATCGAGTGTTGAACGAAATGAGAGAGAATGTTGAAGCATTGAATCAATTAATTGGATCTCATTCTAGATCAATCCAGCACATCAGATCACTCCTGATGTTTGCAATGGCTCAGCTCCATCCAAACGACATATTGGGGTTACCTAGTGACACTAGGTGTAGCTCCAATAACAGCTAGTGAGGCAGGACCTATGTTGAGCCACGATGTTAAATAAGGTGCTTCTTGGGAGGCAACCCAAGGTTGCAAATGTACGATTTTACTTTTATAAATAATGGTGTGTTAATGTAGCATGTTAAAAATGGGGAAAGTGTGGAAAATTCCAGGTTGGCGAGTAGAAAATCCATTCAGCGTGCTGCCAAACAGGTCAACGAGCCCGACTGAATTCCACCGTTTGGCTCAATGCAAGAGCATTGTAGCGCCTGTAAAACTCGGCGAACTCGAAAAGCAGCTCGGCGCATTGCCAACCTGTTCGGAAATCTCGATGCAGATCGCCGATTTTGCCCCTAGAAAATTGAAGATGTTGAAGAAAGGGCGGGATAAAAGATCGTTCGGAGCTTCGCCTAGTGGTTCGGCGAGTGCGACTAACTTCGCCGAATGGATAAGAACTAAATGGTTATATAAACGCCAAAGGTCAAATTTTTGAATCTCTCACTTTCCCTCGTTTCAAACTCTCCAAAATCACACCAAAGGTATTATTTTCTAGATTTTTGCCTTAAATTAGTATTTTTGTCGGTGATTAGTCCTTGGGGTCGGATTTCTTTGCTACCTACCATTACAAGAAGCTATTTGATCGGCATCAAAGGTTAGTTTCTATAACCTCGAATTTATTTTTGAAATTTTTTCACTCATTTGCAATAATAGTATCATGATGACGTGCGCTGGGCCTCTCTGATAGAAATAGGTTGCTATGATGCTATTTTCAATTCGTAAATTTTCCTAAAATGCTTAAATGGTTT
>JAJONS010055973.1:0-23569 GCA_029582315.1 Solanum tarnii x Solanum tuberosum
TATATATATATATATATATATATACTCTTATAGTATCATTGACTAATGAGTAATTTCTTAACAACAAACCTTAATGATACCATAATATATATATACTCTTATAGTATCATTGACAAATGAGTAATTTGTGAACAAGAAATCTTAATGATACCGCAACAATATACATATATACTCTTATAGTATCAGTGACTAATAAGTAATTTCTGAACAAGAAACTTTAATGATACCAATATAGTATATATATACTGATTTAGTATCAGTTAAACGAAATTATCAACCTTAATGATACCAATACAGTATATGATACCGATTTAGTATCACTTAAAGGGGGTATGGACTGTAATTATTTATGAGAGAATAGATATTTCAGGAATTATTTTGAATTTGGGTATGAACTTGTAATTATTTTAGATTTTACGGCCCATTTATGTAGTTTTCCCTTTTTTAATTTCAATTCATTCGGCCAAATTCTCAATTCAAAACCTAGACCTTTTTATTACGAATCTAACCACTCTAGCCTCACCTTTAATCCTTAACCAAACATCAGCCTTCTTTTCCATTTTCAGCTCAATTCCAGCAACAATCCTTCAGCCCTACTTCAATTCAGCCCATTCCTTCACCACCGATACAACAACTCAGCAATGCCAAAACAATACCCAATACCGCGTTCAACAATACAGTACATATGCGACCCAGTCGGGTCGTCCTCTCCCTCTCTCCACCTTATCGTTTCCGTACGCGAATCGTACGAGAACCTTCTCGAATTGTATAGGTGGTGCAATCTCCTTGCCCACTCGTGAAATCATAGTTTTCGAAATCGGTTCGTAACAGAATGACGACCTAGGTTCCAACCAAGAAGATTTTATTGTTTGACTAACTATTTATTTGTATTAATTGTTATTTTTCAATTACGTGTTTAAATTTTGAATGTATTATCGTCATTGCATCTCATGGCATACGATTCCGCCAAACAACAAATAGAATGCATTAGAAAAATTGTAGTTACGTGGTTATCCGCGGCTATCCCTTCAGAAAAGAACCCTTCGATTTTTGAAGTAATAAACGAATAGTTGGCTTGTGGTCATCTAACGTCGTTTATTATACTTCACCCCTAGTTTGTCCAACTCGGGTAATCGAGTCTTATTTTAAAACGCACTCTAGTCAACTAGTGTAGAGCGAAATCAAATTCCTTTTAGCGCATTGAACTAAAGATGACCCAACACCCAAGTCGTGTTGGACCCATTAGAGAGACCACCTTGAGTCGTCCAAAATCAAGGGCTCTCATTAGAAATCCGTTGCAATTCGTACAAATTACAGCTTTCAACTTTATTCTCAGCAAGGAATTCAAATTTCGAATCGAAAATCCCTCAAATTTCTGCCCGTTTTCCCCCTAAATTGACCCCAATCTTCCCCTATATAAACTCTCGTCCTCTCACTGTTAGAGGGGGGATTTTTGGACCATCAAAAACACACAAAATTTCATCGAGAAATAGGGTCTTGGATTGGTAAAAAGCATTTCAGATTTAAGAATTTTTTAGAGGAAAACCTCCTCTTTCTTTTGTTGTTCTCCAGTCGCTGGTTCATCGGAGTATGGCGTAGCTCCATTGCGGTGGTGGAAGTTTCTCGTGGCTAGCTCGTTCTTGTCTCAGTTCGCTGCATCGAAGAAGACAATATCTTTTTCTTTTATTATGTTTCATTCAAGTAGTATGCATTAAATATGTGTTTGTTTGTGATTTTGTTTGCATTTTCGTTTTCTGTTGTAACTTAGCTACATAGTTAAATTTTGTGCTAAGATTTAATATTTTTTGTTGCTATTTACTATTCAAGCCAACTATGACTATGATTAGGCTTCGAATCTTAATTTTTTTGCTTTAAAAGAGTTGAGTTCTTATTAGCTTGAGTCATGAAAATATTATCTTCCTCATTCTTTTGTTAAGCAGCTACTATTATTTCTATCCGGATTATTTAATTGTGTTTAGCATTTCATATGTTGCATTGCTTCTTTACTGCCTTTGCTTCTTAAATATTTGATTTAGGTGGTGGTCTTGAGTTCTTGACTAAGAGTTATATCTACTTTGTTAAAAGGATATTCTCTTGATATGTTAAAATCTAGCCATGCTTGAAAAGGCTCTCATTTAGTTTTGATGGCACCATTTAGTTTGGTTAGTGTTATTTTGTTAGTATGAGAGTTTGATGTTGGTTTAAACTTTACCTTAGATTATTATCTATATGGCTTAATGTGATATGTTTTAATTAAATTCATTCTTGCATTCCTATTCAGATTAAATGAAATTTGTCTAAACCATGCATGATTAATTCATCTCAAGTATGGTAATGATTTCTTGTGTAGAATAAATCCATCTATTTATTAGCTAATTTGGTGCAAATATTTTGGGCATACTGGCTGTGTGAATTAGTTATGGTTTTAAAATTACTTGTGTGCATTTATTAATTGATTGGAGGCCCCTTTCTCTTGTATTTATTGATATTACTCTTTTGTTACATGTGACATCCATTATCATGTCAACTTTATCATTCCAAGAGCATGAACTGAGATATAAATCTCGGAAAGCTGAAAATAGGCTGATATACACTGTATATATGATATATAGGTCGAAATGCAGCTAATACAAGGCCTAAAATTGAATTACAAGTTGCAGGGGTTGAAGTGAGTTGTATACATTGGATATACAGGAAAATGGGCCAAAATATGATCTACACTCGATGTATACACAGTTAACCAGAAGCGAAAATGGGCCAAAAGCCCAAGTTTTTGGCAGCCCCCTTTTGCTAATTAAGGACAGGAAGAAAATTTGGGTCTGTCAGACCAATAATTTGGATTGTCGGTTTGAAGTTAGGACAGGAGGAGCAAATTTGGGCTTGACAGCCCAATAGTTTGAAATTTGGACAAGTGTCTAACTTTATTCTTTTATTATTTATTTGTTGTATTAACCAACTTTTATTTTGTTTTGTTCAATTTAATTAAATTCCCATAGCCTTTGTTTATTCTTTTATGTTTAATTGAAGTATTATTTATTATTTACTTATTTTGTTGATTAATAAAGTTATTTCCCTCAAAATCATTCTTATTTTATTTCCTTTCAAATAAAAAATGAGTTTTTCTTTACATAATTAATATTTTCAAAGGTAGTCAAATCTCAGGTCAACCTCCTTTAACGGACAGTTCAAGTGCCTAATATCTTCTTGAAGTGTAAATTGAACCCCGAATTCCTTTGATATTTTTAAATGATTTCTTTTGTTTGAGTTTTTTGAAAATTATAAGTTTTCTTGATTTTTCTTAAAAAAATTAAGTGAAGATTCTTTTTCTAAGTATCTTTCCTAATTTTTTTTTATACTTAGAACATTTGAAAAGTGATATTTCTAAAGATAGTAAAATTACGACATAACAATTACAACTTGTTATGATAAAAGGAGTATACAAATACCCCATTTTGAGCCACTATTTAATTAGTTGTAGCTGAAGCTAATTGCAATTTGCTGTTTTGGAATAACTTCAAACATACAGTACTGAAATTGTAAAGTTTGTCACTGCTATTTTAATCTAGCTATAATGTAAATGTACAAATAAAACAAACCTATAACTTTGTTCATATATATATAAGGGCAAATATTTAGTGTAGGAACAATTATTAGGCTGATAGTGCATTTCCAGTCACGTAGAATTGTTACAAACCAAAGGAAAGTAATAGATTTGAAACAAATATATTTAACAAGATCAACTTTTATTACAAAGTAAATTAATGTCAAACTATTTCACCTCAAATAGATCAATTATTACAATAGAATGAAAGAAAAAAAAATCCTAAGCCACTAGTTGACTATAGTCACGACGACATTCAGGACATGTCATACGTGTAGTCATCCAAGTGTATATGCAGTCATGGTGATAGACATGACTGCATGGAAGGACTCGTACGTATTCTGTCTGTTCGAATTCACTCAAACAGACATGACCAGTGTTCAGGAAAGCGAGCGCTTCATCGCTTGCGAGCCTTCTACGCTTCACAGACTAGAATGAGTATGTGAGCGCTTCATCGCTTAAAGCGTGAAGCGGGGCCTTATCGCTTTTTTTCGCTTCACTCTTCCCTGAACACTGGACATGACACGTACCATCATTTATTCCTTCTTGTACCGAATATTGTACAAGAAGAAATAAATTTACTATTCGTTTAATACGCTTTAAGGGGGCAGCATGCCTAATTCTATCGCGTACCTCCCAGTATAAAATAAGTAAAAACACAGCTACTAAACTAATGATCCCCATAACAATGGTATATCATATTATTTGGCATAGTAGCCCTATGCTGGTCTTCACTTTGAGCAATAGCATAGCCACTGCAACACATAGCTATCAAAATCTGTTCATGAATTAATCAAAGCAAAATTACATTGAATCAACCATATATCTAATAAATTAATTAGCATTATAGAACTAAGACTAGATAATCATGAATTATATACCAACAAAAATAAATTCCTTAAGAGAAAAGTTGAAATAATCAGAACATGTGTTATGGCATACATACTTAAAGAAAATGGATACACAGCAAACAACTATATATGTTGAATTAGCAATGACCATATTTGTGACAAATGGATATTTTCATACCTTAACGACGAAGAACATGCTGAGAAATGCGATGCTGGAAATCCTGAGAGAATGAGTAAAATGACCATATTTGTGACAAATAGATATATGCACGTGTATCTAGTGCGCCTTACGTGCATTTTATGAGTTATGGGTCTTACGTACATCTTAGTAGCTACATATAAGGTGAAAATAGAAATAAAGACATATGCTACTATTTCAAATTGTCAGATAACTGCATGTTGCAGACGTTTCAAGTGCCCAAAACCTTCTTGAAATGGACATAAGAACTTCATACCCTTTCTTTGAAATTTCAAAAGATTTTTTCTGTTTTAAGTCTTTTGGAAATAAATTATAGATTTCCTGATTTTCATTTAAAAATTAAGTGATGACTCTTTCAAAATTGCTCTTCATATGCCTATTGAGCCTAAAATGCCCCGAACATCAATCTTTTAGCTCTTTTTTGCCCTTTTCTTTAATAACCAAAGGAGAGTAATAGATTTGAATGAAACAAATATAGTTAACAAGATCAACTTTTATTACATGGTAAATTAATGTCAAACTATTACAACTCAAATAGATCAATTATTACAATAGAAAGGAAAATAATCCTAAGCCACTAGCTGACTATAGTCACGACGACATTTAGGACATGTCGTACGTGTAGTCATCCAACTATATATGCAGGCATGATGATATGTATGACTGCATGGAAGGAGTCGTACATATTCTGTCTGTTCGAATTCACTCAAACAGACATGACACATACCGTCTGTAAAATCTATTCCTTCTTGTACCGAATAGTGTACAAGAAGGAATAAATTTACTATTCGTTTAATACGCTTTAAGGGGGCAGCATGCCTAATTCTATCGCGTACCTCCCAGTATAAAATAAGTAAAAACACAGCTACTAAACTAATGATCCCCATAACAAGGTATACCATATTATTAGGCATAGTAGCCCTATGCTGGCCTTCACTCTGAGCAATAGCATAGCCACTGCAACACATAGCTATGAAAATCTGTTCATGAATTAATCAAAGCAGAAAGACATTTAATCAATAATATATCTAAATTTAATTTTCTTAAGTACTAGTCTAAACACTAATTCCTCCAAATTAGATATATCCATGTTGTAAATCATTGTTTTTCAGCAAGCTGGGATGGTTGAATCGTGTTGATGATCGTTAATATATTCATCATAATAATAGATATATAGGGGTGGCAAAATCAAACCCAACTCGTTTAAGTTTGGATGGGTTGTTTAAAAAGCATACTCCTTCCTCAACGTTGAATCATAAACATTTTCTTCTTCATACATATTTACACAAATTAAGATAGAGAGTGATAACTTTATAAATGTATTTCAGTGTAGGTAACACGAAAATAATTAGTACTAAAATAGAAGTATGAAAATAAATTATCTAATAAAAAAATCAAGCTATTTACACAAATTAAGATTGAGAGTGATAACTAACTTTATAATGTATTTTCAGTGTAGGTAACACGAAAATAATTAGTACTAAAATAGACGTATGAAAATAAATTATCTAATAAAAAAATCAAGCTATCTTTTATTTATTACTTATAATATATCCTTCAACTAAAATTTGTTGATAATTCTATTTTGTACCTAAACAACAGAATTTGTTGATAATTCTATTTAGCGGTGAAGTAACAACATATTTCGATTAGTTATTAAGAGCAAATTAACAACGGAATAGCAACAAAGTTTCTAACTAATTTCAATTTAAAGTAAGGAGATTTTACGTACCATAAATATGCATGCTCATCTTAATCCTAGTGGCCATTAATTATAATATATTGCTGCACCAACAAAAAGAGAGATTTAATTATATTTGATAGGAACTAAAAGCATGCACATATATATGCATGGTTGCATGCAAAATATGGTAACTGATATTTTGATAGTTAACGAACAAAAGCTAGTACGTTTTACAATATTATTACAGTAAATGACCTAAAATATCCTTAAACTATTAAAATTGGTACAAAATTATTGAAGGTTAAAAGAAATGTTGATCAGAAATGATGGGTTAATATCTTAAAAGGTCACTCAACTTTCACAATTTATCTAACAAAGTCATTGAACATTATTTTATATCAATAAAATCACTCAACTTAGACATATAAGTATCAATAAAATCACTTAACTAAATTTGTCATTAAAACAAATCTGGCCTAGCAAAATGACAACTTGTTGTTCTATTTCTTATTGATTCATCATCATATTGTAGCATTTTCATTGGCTTATAACAAGAATGGTGTTAATGATTCAATACATGATGATTATAACATGATAATAAATTAGAACTCAATCAATGAAATTTATTATGATAAATCGATTCCTCCAAAATTAATCACGGGAGATTTAGTCAGCAAAGATTATCACAATTATAACACATGAAAGCATAATCAATTTAGATGGTCATTTAAATAAAATAAAAACTTAATCACATAAAAAATAAGAGAGCTTCAATGAACCATAAAATTAGAAAATGAGAAGATTAAGTTAATGATTGTACCTTAATGAGTTTTAACAGAAACGTATTAGTTCCAATCACTTGAAACAAGAGCAGAGCATTTTCATTGACTTCTTAATGATTTTTCTTTAATTTTATTTATTTTTTGAGCTTCATATTACACGGCATAAATAAAAATTATTTTGTCTACTTCTTTCATGTCATTGCTGCATACTTCTCTTTAGAAATTTCTTGAAACATATTTTTATTGATAAATTTAGTTGGATACTTTTATTGATATAAAGACCTAAATTGAGTGATTTTATTGATAAAAAATAAAGTTTAATGACTTTATTAGATAAATTGTGAAAGTTTAGTGACCTTTTAAGATATTAACTCGAAATGATGGAATTGAGGGGGGAAATGTAGAATGATATTAAGTAATAATAATTAATAATAATAAAAAAGAGTATTAGTATTAGTATTAGTTACAAGTAAGTAGGTTGTGTATACTAAAAAAATTGGTCTGTAAATATTATTCTGTTATGGAAGAATACAAATTATGTAATAATTTAAGTATCCGCCCTTTATTAATTAAAGTATCAGCCTACAATATTATGTATCCGAAAGACACTAAAAAAAGAGATTTTTGGTAATCAATGAAAGAGTAGGGATAGGAAGTAATTTATTTCTTATACTATATGATTTGCCTAATTTTTACTAACATTAATCTCGAAATTAGTTATTCGTTATCGGTTGTGAAATCAAACGAGCCCTTATATCATACCCGGCCCAAATTGATTACATTCAACAAACCGACCCATTAAAAAAACCTTGAAGAAAACTCTACTGGTATTACCGGCGGCGGCTGTCAAAACTCTTCCCTAAAACTTTACCTGTATTGCCGGCGGCGTCACATCCAGTCGAAAATCTTCAGGAAAACAAAAATGGCGGAACTTGCTGTCAAAATAGAGATACCCCAGAAAGCTGAAGATAAGAAAGATGAAGAATTGGAGGAATTGGAAGAGGAAGATGAAGAGGGAGAGTTATCATGGTCTTCCGACTCTGAAATTGGTGAAGCTTTGGATTATTTGGACACAAAAGATAATTCTGAATCGAATGTTGGTGCTTTTAGTCTCCAAACAAGGCGCCCAAATGCTCATGGAGGACTTCATACTAGACCCAATTCTTCTGCTTTACAACCCCTTTCTAATCGTACCCAGAAATTTGCTAATCATATCAGAGCTTCACCATTAGAGGTAATTTTTGAAAAGTTTGGATCTTTTTATTTTTTATTGTGTTGAATTTGATATAGTTAGGGATGAAAGGTAGTTTCGAAGCTTAGTTAAACAAGGACAGAATGGAACTCTTTGTTTATTTTTTGAATTTGAATGTTACATGTTAGTAAGTTAAGCTTAATCGTAGCAAAGTTTCACCTTTAGAGGTAATTTTGAAGCTTAGTTAAACAAGAAAGAGAAGTATGAAACTTTTTTTTTCTGCTTTCTTTGGATTTAAGTGTAGTGCTATTGTTTAGTGAGTTAAGCTTAATCATATCAGAGCTTCATATATGTTTTTGTTTTCTTTATATCGTTAATGTTATTCTAAGCTTAACTCCGCTCGTTTTTCCAATTGAGGCAAATTCTTGAACCCCTTTGCCCCATAAGTTTTAATGAATAGGGAGGTTTAAGATACAAAGAATACTTCAAACCCATAAGCAAAGCAAACATAATCTACCGAAATTGCGTTTTATAAACAAATATTCTCAAATCAAAAGCTAATGTCGATAGGAAAGATGGAATTCTACTTTTCTACCTCTAAATTCATTTTTTTTACTACTGTTAGGATGTGTTAGTTGATGGGAAACGAATAAGATAGTTTATATGTAAAAGTGGAAGCTTAAATGAATATGATCTCCTTAAGGAAAACATGTCTTGTAAAGTGAGACTGAGTTAGATTAGATCATATTAGATGTTTATTGGCTAGTTGGGGCAGTTGAGAAAGTAAAACCTTCCCATTTATGAGCAGTCTTGTGTAAATCAACATTTTGCAGGAATGGGAAGGGAGGATCAAAGTTGGCATGTCAAATTCTGTGACTACTGCAATTCGTGGAAGTGTCCGGGATATGGCTATTGGTAAAACTAAAACGACTGAGAAAGCAGATCGCGCCACTGTTGAACAGGTAAGACCGATGACTGACCACTCTTTGGCAATATGTGAATGTCAAAATTCATTTTTGTTGACTCCTATGAAAGAAAAATTGACTGGAATTAACTATTTTGCTGCTGATCGATGTAATTTTGAGAGTGCTGATTACAACTTATTATGAAGTGCACTAGTGGGCTATTTGTTGTTTTCTCAGCCTACTGAATGGAACTTATGTATGAGCTAGCACTCTTTGTTAGAGTTATCAATATTTGGTGAGCTTATATTTTTTACTTGTTAAGAGCGACCAAGCATTCTTGACTAGAGTACTTAATCTGTATTGATTTAGTATATTTTGCTTCCAACATTGTTTATTCTTTGTAATCCAGCATCGTGAAGTTTCCTGTCTAAATATTTTCATGCGACTGTAGAGTTGCTGAATGTAGCTTCTGAAAGATGTCTTTGAATTCAGCTAGTTCCTTCTGTATAACTTCCTTCTATGAACTACCTGAAATTTCTCATCCTCCGGGAAATACACTCTCTGTCTGTGGGAGTTTGAGTCAAAAACTAGATTTTTGCGTCACATAAGATTTCTAAAGAGGCTTCTGGTCCACCTATGTTCCCTTTTTAGTTCCTCTTAATTCTTGATTAAGGTTAGTCCATCTATTTCTTCGTTCTTCATGTGATTCATACTATTCCAGTTTATAAAATGCTTGACTGCAAAGTTAACTTGAAAATCTCTAGTTTCTGAGCCAGACTTAAACCCACATGAAGTCTGAGGTCATTTTTCAAAAGCACAAATCAATTGAAGATTTATATCCAAAACCAATAACTTGAGCATGACTTAATTTTTGTGCACATGTTCTCTCAAGCACATAGTTTTTTCGTTGGCCATATGGCATATCGATGCAATCAGTTTTAAATGCTTATATATGGATTTCACAGTATTAATTCTTCGAAAGATCTATCTTTTTTCTTCCAGGCAATTGATCCAAGAACACGAATGGTTTTGTTTAAAATGCTCAATCGTGGTGTCTTTCATGATATTAATGGCTGTATTTCAACTGGGAAAGAGGTAAACTATAACTTTGCTACCTGTTTGTTTTCTCTCTTTCACTAAAAATGTTGCAGTTAAAACCTCTATTCCTACTGTCTAACAGGCCAATGTTTATCATGCAACAAAAGCTGATGGTCAGGAACTGGCGATCAAAGTATACAAAACTTCAGTTCTTGTATTCAAGTATGCCACGTGGCCCTTTTCTTTTCTATTTAAATTTTTTAACATTCTAGTGACAGTATTATGTATGGTGCTTATGTCATCTTCTGTTAAAACATCTTTTTGTTTGTGTGCACGCACACACTAGAACTTGTAATATGATGGAAAAGATTAATTAAATTAAGAATTTGCCACTGTGTGTTAATCACGAGAATTTTTTAGGTGAAAATGTATGTAGAGCGAGAGATAAATATCTTAAACATTTTAAGATCCATATTGTACTAATACCTGAAAGGCTTAAATTTCGTCACTTAAGTTCAGCGCCCATTTCATTACCTCTGAGGGAGAGGTAAGGTCTGCGTTCAATCCACCCTCCCCGGATCCCACTTTGTGGATCCCAACCGGGTGTGTTGTTGTTGTAAGTTCAGGGTCAATTATATCACATATTATTAGTTACGTGTGCTACAATATTTCTGACTTCATGTTTTGCTTGCTTCCTTCTGTTGTAATTTTGCATCTTGTGACAACTTAACTGGACTTCGTCATTTGTTTAATCCTCTTGGCTAACCACCACACTTGTGCTTTGCAACTTCAGGGATAGAGATCGCTACGTACAGGGTGACTATCGCTTCAGACATGGATACTGCAAGCACAATCCACGGAAAATGGTTAAAACATGGGCTGAGAAAGAAATGAGGAATCTAATGAGGTATGTGAAGTCTCACTTTCAATTCTTGGATCTCGTAGCCTTTGGCCCTTACAGGCTTCTCTCTCTTCTCCTCCTCTGTCAATTTTTGGCCTCTATTTTCTTGGCTTCTTGCCAATGAGATCTGTAGCTTAATTATGGAAGCACATAAAGTAGAGGTTCTATAGTGCAATGTCTGCCACTTGGTCCCAGAGATGTTCAACAGCTACATTGCCTGCTAAAGAAGTTTCATTACACAGTTTCTGAGTGCAATCCATACTTATACCTAAAAATGAAAAAGGAGTGCAATTTCTCCTTGAATTCTATTCTATGCTTGTCCTTGTTTCTGGACATGTGTTAACTTTTGAAGTTTCATGCTGGTGGAGATCTTTCTCTTCCTTTAATGGTTTTTTAAGAAATAATGGCATATAACTAGACAATGCTGGGACTTGTTCCTAAACATCTGTTGAATAATGCCACTGAAGGTAAGAGATTTGATGGAATGCTGACAACATCAGAGAACTCCTAGAGCCTTAAAGCAGACCTGGAGAACCATCCCTATATGTGTATTCTGGATCATTTGACTAGAGAGGAACATGACATGTTTTGAAAGTCAGAAGAATTATATATCTACAGAATCAAGGATAAATGCCTCCATATTTCTGGAGTAAATGTTATTTGGTGGATAGTCTTAGCTGAGACATGGATTTCTAGATTTACTTAAAAGAAGGATGTAACTTACTACATGTCCACCCCTTGCAGTTTTTTTGTATCCTTTTAGTGCCATCTTGACACCTTAGTAAGGAACCTTACCTTACCAAAAAATAAATGACATGTAATAAACTTTCATATCTAGCAATGATTACCTTCCAGTTAACTCATGTGTGTAAACTGGGTTGTGTATCAAATTTCATTTGAGATGAGCAACTTATGTTATTTTGTTACTCATATTCTTAAGTTTTCTGGAACTGCAGGTTAAGGGCAGCTGGAATCAGGTGCCCAGCTCCAATTCTCTTGAGGCTTCATGTTCTTGTTATGGAATTCATAGGTAATGAGCACGGGATGCGAACAACTTTTTTTGTTTGATGCGTGCTTCCGTGAATTTCCATTCATTACACTCTGGTTTAACAGGATGGTAAAACTTTTGTGTGATAGGGAAAGGAGGCTGGGCAGCACCTCGACTAAAGGATGCTGCTTTATCTAGTGACAAGTTACGTGAATGTTATGTGGAGGTTTGTTTCTATCTCTTGATATTAAGATTATTGAACCAGGCATCTTGTAATCTTGCTAAGATTACTTTATCAGTATCATGAAAGTGATCTATCTTTGACGTATTATGTTGACCACTTTGTAGAGAACATTTAGTGTCCTGAGTTATTAGTGGTTTGTGTAGACAATGGAGTTCCTTTCAATGTGGTGGCCCTTTTATATTAAATTTATGCTTTTATTTAATATTCTTGGTGGGAGAAGAAACGATAAGCTAAACCAAAAGTACTTGTATCACTTGGACTTCTTCCATCAGATATGAGGTTCATATTGGCATGATCAAACCAAGCTTTGAATTCTGAATTATACTGCACTGGAAATTCTGATTAAGGAATTTGATGTCAATTGCAAATACAACTTCTTAATGATGTTAGATGCATATTTGAACACGCGGCAAGTTTTTCTAGAATGGGCATTGTGCGATGTGATTCTACCCTAATTTGATACATTAACTACTTTATATTTGCCAGATCATTATGGCAATGAGAACTCTATATCAGAAATGCAAGCTAGTGCATGGTGACTTGAGCGAGTATAACATCCTATATTTCGAGGTAGGCCTTTATCTCTATATTTATAGCTATACTAATAGTTGTAGGCACTAACTTGTAATTGTTTCACACTATACAGGGTCACCTGTATGTTATTGATGTTTCACAATCAGTTGATCTTGACCATCCTCATGCACTTGATTTCCTCCGAGAGGATTGTGTACATGTTTCTGTGAGTTCTCATTGTAAAGCTTATATGACAATTTCGGATTAAAACTAACTTATAGCTAGGCACCAGCTATATGAGTATTGATTTGTGCTGGTGGCGGCGGCATGCAGGACTTCTTTAAAAAACATGGTGTGGCTGTTATGACAATCCGGGAGTTGTTTGATTTTATAGTTGATCCAACTATTGATGATGATTCAGTGGATAGCTATTTGGAGAAGGTATGGCTCATACATGTATTGGATGATTGAATGCGTGCTAAATGTTGATTCAAATTCTTTTATTTTCAAACGACTTGGAATCTTTAAAATTGCTGTTTCCCCACAATATACTAGGTTCAAGAGAGAATTTTGGCTAGAGGTGACATGACTGCAGAAGAAGAAATTGCCGACTCTGTATTTATTCAGGTATTATTTCTGCTTGCTATTTGAACTACTTTTTTGTTTCCATTATACATAAAAGGTTAAGGCAAATTTTTGACTCGTGGTCAGATTGTACTTGCAATATTTATCGACGTCCCAAAAATAGGAAGGGATATATAGATTGGAATGTTGAAAAATGTAGTGTTGTGTTAATATGCAGAAACATTGGTCATATCTAGGGAACTGCTGTCGTATTAGGGATGCAGTATGTTTTCATCTGTGGGTTCAGCTTGTTTTGATAAATTGTTTAAACACCTCGGTGGATTCCTAAGATCTTTTCGTCTCTGAAGATTGCCATTTCTCATCACTGCTATATATTGCATTACAGTCATTTATTCCCAAGACACTTGATCATGTGAAAGACGCTGAAGCAGATGTTCAACGCATTATTAGTGGCGAGGATACAGGAGACATGTACTACAAAACTATTACAGGTCTGAAACAGGCTCTCTCTGGGACAAACCCTTCAGCAGAAGATCAGCAGCACCAACAAATTGACGAACGGGGACTAGAGACCACTGCTGCAGCTGAAACCAACAAAGCATCTGATGGTGAATCAGAGACAGAGACCGAGTCAGATGATGATGACGATGTAAGTGATTGTAGTGAAGGCTCATTATCTGATGGCGAGAAACCAACAGCTGCTGATAAGAAAGCAGCTAGAAAAGAGAACAAGAAGAAAGTTAAAGAAGAGAAAAGAGAATCGCGGAAACATAAAGTACCAAAAGCTGTGAAGAAGAAGAAGAAAAAGTTGGCCAAGGCCAAGAAGTACCGGTAATCGATTATCTGCAGTATAAAGGAAAGTTTTGTTTGAGGTTTAAATTGTGTAGAAAGGATGTTAAAGTTAATAGGTCTTTTAGTTAAAATTCTGCAAAACAGAGTGAAGGGTGCTGCAAAGACAAACATTTTTCGGCGTAAATTACAACTTTCAACAATTTTGGTCAATCAGTGTAACTTGTTTTCCATGTATTTATAACAAACAAGGCAGATTTCCCACTTCATTGTACCATGTTTTTCCAGCCTATGATAAGTGATTTTCCATGAAAATTACATCTTACGAGTAGTAATGGTCTTGTGGAGCTCGAATAAGCTCATTTGGGTAGAAATCTTTCTTGTTATGGTTAAACCATCTGATATTCATAATCTATTGGTTCGACTAATTTGGGCTCGAGTCAAACTAAGACTTCTGTTTAAAAGTGGAGGGATTCCAACGATCTCGTAATAATCATGAAAATTATGGTTATGTTACTCATGGTGAAACGTTTGTAGGTATTAAATCAGGACTTTGACAATTGTCCCATCAAGAAAAGTAGGACAAAAATAAAATTGATCTTGGACTAAACTTTTGTAGTGTTGACAATTTCAAATTTCAATACTCTTCTAACAAATATATATATCCATCTATAAATTGCCAAACAAGCAAAAACAAAAACAACATAAGTCTGCTGATGAATTGCCGAGTAAATAGATCAGATCTAAATAGAACTACTGTTCTGCGTGACAAGCATGACCTGCTCGTACCAATTTCAGGCTACCATAATATGTCGGGAATAAGAGAAGACATATGGACGTAACTGCTTCCTTTTCAAGGGAAACAACTCTAAGAAACTTAAAATGACTATTGCAACAAAACTCAAGCATCACCTCTGATTGATCTTTTATTTATCAAAGATCTTTACAGGATATTTTTTTTTCATCTGTAAGTCTTGTAAGTATAAAAGATTTACAGCATTCATAACTAAACAAGATTGGCAATATTTGATTGTCTTCACTCTGCTAATTTGCTTTTACTAAAGCATGATCTTGACCAGAAATTGGTTAAAAATCCTTTCTTTTTCCTGCATTAAAAAAAACAAGAAAATACAGTTTTTAGCTTGGGAAAAACAACAGAATATGCTTAACTTTAGGAATCTTTACACGAATAGCCAGACAGATTTACTGTTTACTTTTTTTTATAGCTAGTATACATAGATTATACACAATCATACACATAATCTATTCTTTGTTCTGTTCTGTTTGTCCTAATATGCAAATACATTTTTTTTTGCCAAAATTAAACTACTCAAAAGTCTTGTTCAATATTCTGCTAAATTAAATACACAGAGTATAAAACAACCAAGAGAAGATAAAAAGGATTAATCTTTGCTTTGATCATTTCATAAAAAGATTCCAAAATCAATTTGTTAAAGAATTTCACCTTAATAATCAAATCACATTAAAATAATGTCAATTTATTCAACAAGTCATAATATTAAGAACCCCCAATATCTCAAAACTCATTTTCAAATTAACAACAACAAAAAAAAGTCTGGTGCATGAAACATCCCAATATAACATAAACAACCAAAGTGTTGTCCACAACTCGAACACATAACCTATAGGTCCCGCAAAGACAACTTTAACGTTGTTTCAAGGCCTCAGAATTTTCAAAGTAACAACAACAACTAACAAATAACAATCTGGTGCACAAATCATCCCAATATAACATAGACAACCAAAGTGCTTATAAGTCCAGGAATCAAACTCGTAACCTATAGGTCACACATAAACAACTTTACCGATGTTCCGAAACTCAAAATTTTCAAAATAACAAGATCAAGAATTAGAAGATACCTTTGAGTACTTGTTCTGCTATCATTACTGCCACTGCTTTCACTACTACTACTTCCTGTTTTGCTGCTACTATCACTCTCACTTGAACAAGAAAATCTCTTCTTCCACCAATCTTTCTCCAAACTTTTTAAACCTTCAACTGGCTTAGGTGAAACTTTAGTACTACTTGTTTTTGGTGGAATTGGAAAAAACATCTTTAAAAAAGACCCCTTTTCTTCAAAACTTTCATTTCTAATCATTTTCCCCTTCTTGTTTTTACCACTTTCTTGTCTTTTTACACTTTTCACCCTTTGCACCACAACTTGTTCTTGACTAGTACTAAAATTTTCCTCTTCTTTATTGATCAAACATTCTTCTTGATTTGTTTCCAAGATTGAATTTTTTTCAACAAGATCCTTAAGTGACAACTCATAACTTGATTCAGGCATGTTCTTGATCATTTCCATTAGTTCCCATTGGCCTTTAGCTATAGCTAGAGCTCTAGAGCTAGGTGAAATTGATCGATGATTCGTCGAATTATGAAAGGGGTGATCAGGGCTTCTTGATGAACTATTTTTCCATAAGGGTGGTGAAGAAATACCAGAATCATCAACATAATCAACATGTGGTTGTGACATTTCTAGGCCTCCAAGATCATTTTTAGGCCTATTTTTTTGGATGGCATAATTGTTGTTGTTATATGTGTAATCTGAGGTTGTAACTGGATCAAGAATGTGTATATGATCATTAGGTTTTTGGTTTCTTGGAGCAAACATGTTTGGAAATTGAGAGGATTTTAGGGGGGGAGGGGAGAGAGGGGAAGAATGAGGGAAAAAAATTGTGGTGTGATGTGTGTATGTAGAAGTCATAAATGTATATTAGTACTAACTTGCTTTTCAATTAAAAAAAACAAGTACTTTTTTATTGGCCTTGCTTTTTGTATGTTAGGTACCTTAAATGAATGAAAAAAAAAGATACCAACTAGAGTCGTGGTAGAGTGATAAATACTTATTTATTCTTAATCAAATGTCTCAATTTGAGGCTCTTTATATATGAAATCGCCTTTGTTAAGGAGCACTTTACTCCCTTGGAATTTTCCGGCACGAAAGTCGGGCTCCAATATAGATATCAGACATCAAATGAGAGAAAAAAAATAAGGAAAAGGACAAATGATAAAGTAGTATATAGAATCTTTATGGATCCAAGTATATATGTTAGGTACTTTTTTTCTATTTTTTTATTGCTAAGAAATTTGATTTCGTATTCTTTTATAAATTTAAGAAAATTTATTTTTATATATAAGAGATTTTTATTTTTATACGTAAGAGATCTAAGAAGATTATTTTAAAAAAGTTTAATATGCGTGTGATCACTTCCACATCTATTAGGGTGTTAATTTGATAAGGAGGAAAGTATTTTTAAAAAAAAATGGTTATAAGAGATCAATTCCACTATTCGAAGATGTTTTTGCTTACCTCTTTAGAAAAATATTTAAAACCTTTAATTATAAGAATATTTGTGTTATTTAAAGTTTATCGTGTCTTTACGTCTAACTTAGTTAATACTTCGTTAATTTGAACGATAAGAATAGATTGCGATGATAATAATAAATAATTTTTTAAAAATATCAATTGAAATAAATTTATTCAAAAGACTAATATTTGGGATCGAAAGCAGTGACACATTAATTTATGTCACTATAAAAAATGGAAAAGAAATATGGAAAGAGTAAAAAAAGTCAAGAGTTCTAGATGGATGATCCCTATCTGGCTATCTTTTGTTTTTATTTTGTCATATTTTTCCATTGAATCAAAAGACTCTATTTGTCCCTTTTCATACTCCAATTGATTATATATTAAGATTTTTTAAAAATCTTTCTTTATTTTTTAATTTTCAGTCTTGTCAAATACTAAACGATAAAATATAGTTTTCTAAGTTATTTATATTTATTAGATGTTTCTTGAAATTGATCATTATTAAGATAAAGTAACTCTTTAATATAATAATTGAAAACAATTACTGTTATAGAGTCTGGTATTTTTGAATTTGAGCATTGAGATTAAAGAAAATTTTAAGAAAAAATATTTTCTCTAAAATAGGTTTTACACATACACAAATTTAAATTAATCGATTACTCAAAACAAATACCGAAAATCAAATTGAAAACTAAAAAAATATATGATACCATTATTGGTGTATGAATTGATATCTCTCTTCCTTATGCTACCAACAACTTATATTGATATATGATGATGACAATGAAAGTATAAATAATTAGAAAAAATGATGACATATCAAACATCAATAATTAGTGAAATTATTTTAATTTTATTGCGCAACAAAGACTTATAAAATAATTAATCAAATTATGACTTTTAGTTTAGTGGGAATCAAATCATCAATTTTTTGACAATGGCATCCTAAATATTTTTAAAAGGGAACTTATGTTTTTCATCATAAAATTTGATTTATTTCTCATATTTTGAAGATATTAGTAGCTAAATGTAACTATCAAAACCTTTACATTTACTTTAATTTTTCCATAAATAAAATAAAGTCTATATAATTTTAATGAGTTTGAATATCAGCCTTTGGTTTTATTGGACTTTGACATATATATAACACAAGGAAAACGGATTTTAGTGTAAATGCATAATGTTTTTTTAAAAAAGAATTTTAAGGTCAATAACGTGGTTGATTTTTCATCTTTTTTTCTGGTCCATATTTATTCAATTTTTTCTTTTAGTAATAATTTCCCAAATGCACTATTATTAGTTTTATTTTAACACACCAACGTAGTGTACAAAGCAATTTTCTCTAGCAGGGTTCGGAAAGGGCTGCTTCAGATACGGAGTCAGGTAGAACCGAGGGGTTCATCTGAATTCATTTTGATGAAAAATTACATATATAATAGATATTAAACCGTCTTCAACTTTTTCATATTTTGAACCACTTTGATGAAAATCTTAGCTCTGCCACTGACCGTATCCATAGCCCCGGGGGGGATTGTAGATCGCCTACCCTAATACAAGTTTTACTGTCTATTTCCTCATCTTGAACTCGAGACCTAACTACACGTTATACAAAGATAAATATATCGTTACTCCAAGGCTTCTATCGTAATTGTCTTGGTTTGTAAATAAAATTGCTTTGATGCCATAAATATTCGAATAGCGTTCATTCTTAGACTTAAAATAACTGCATTTCTAGAAACCTAAGCTTGGTAATTATTAGGCCAAAATTAAGAAAAAGGTAAAAAAATAAACTATGTAGAAAAATAAATAAAATGAAAACGATTTGAAAAAAAATAAGTGCACGTGTTGGACCCCGTTATATGACTTTGAAAAAATTGTCTTTGGATTATATCATCATGACTGAGATATTTAATTTATTTATTCCAACAAAAAATAAAATACAGCTGCAGATGTTAAGGATGGAAAGTATAAAATAATATAATGGAGAGCCGCCTAAAAAAATATTTTATTTTGGGGGAGTGGGTTGCATTTATAAATGGAAATACAAAAAAAAATGAAGTTGTTTATCCAAACAAGTATAAATTATTAAATAATCAAATAAAAAAACTAAGCAAGCTAGTGCAAATACTGAAAATAGAAACATCCTCGGTGTAATTTCACAACCGAGGTCTGAAAAACCTGATGTGTATGCAAATTCAGAGGCGTATTTAAGGGGGGGTCACCGGGTTCACATGAACCCATGGTCCCCTCTCGAGATCATATATAGTAGTGTTATATTTTAAAAAAAATATTGAAATATAGATGTGTGAACCCACACTTGAAGTATCACATAATGCGATTATGACCGGGTGCACCTCTCTCCGCGAGGTTAGAAATTTGAATTTTATATTTATCTTGTTTTATTTTTCTTTCTAAAATTATATAGCACTTCTCTAAGTGGTAATTGGTAATATATATATATTAGACCTATAATTTTAAAATTTTAACAGTTTTTAGTAGTAAAAACCTAAATGTCAAGATCAATTTTATATCATAGATCAACATTTTTATAACAGTGCACCCATCATCTTAGAATCCTAAAAACGCCTCTGTGCAAATCGTATCCATATCTTATGAGGGTAGAAAGTGTTTCCGAAAGACCCTCCGCTTAAAAAAAGCATAACAAATTGAATATGAAAAGATAATATATATAGTTATAAAGAAGTCACGTAAAAAATAATTGTGAAAAAAAACCATAATAAAAATAATAAATAATACAACAATCAATAAAATAGATATCAAATGCCAATAAAAAAATTTAGCTTGTAAAATGGATTTTAGCTTATATAATTTATTATTGTTGATTTAGGTATTCAAGCAACCCTAGCACCAATATATTTCTCTCTAGTGGGGACAATTTTTTTGGTGCGTATACAATTGTTTTTAATTGAATATGTGGACGATGTCTCAATTATTGTTTAATTTTTTTATTTAAACATCTAAACTAAGAGTTATATCTATTAAATATCTAAATCCAAGTTAACGTATACATTATAGTACAAGATGTTAACATGACATACAATGTGTTAACTGTCAACCACCTAAAATCAAAACTTGAACGTGTATAATATGAAAAACACACAGCAAAATATGAAAAGTCCAATACTTTTTACTTTTTAGAGTGGGGGTAGGCGGATCCAGGATTTAGAGTCTGTGGGTGCCAAATAGACTTATCGATTAAATTAATTTTATATTTGATTAAATTATTCCTCTTTTCGATATAAATTAATTTTAGTTCTCTAATTTTTCTTAAAAGAACGTGTGCAACAATTTCCTTTTTCTTAAAAAACCGTATGCAGCAAATTTCTCAAAAAAATAGGTACAAATGGGATTTGAACCCACGACATCAGCCTTCTAAAGTTACCCTCCTACCATGGCACCACAAGCCAATTTTGTTCTCTGGGTGGCACGCTTTATATTTATATAAATATTATATATATATACCTATGTATATATAGAGTTTCCGCCGAAGTTCGGGGATGGCGTGGCACCCCCACACCCCTTAATAGATCCGCCCCTGGGGGTACGTATAGCACTATAGCTTTATCATAATACATAATTACCCTATAAATTTCAAGTGGCAAATCACCCTATCATAATTAAAAGATATAGTTGAAAAAATGTTATGCACTTTTTCCCTTTTTCTATGACAATGATTTTGACACATTATAATTACTTACTAGATTATATTATAATCTCTACTTTTAAACATTACTATCAATAATTACTTATTACCTCAATACAACGTGATATTCAAACTGTTTACATGCATTGTAATTATTCTATTTAGTAAAGGTGACAAACTTAGTATAATTAATGCTTAATAGTCATCCCTATAGTTAAGCTATATTAGATTACTTTGAAGGAGAAAAAAAAATAAAAAATGAACCACATAAAATTAGAACAAGTTTTTTTTTTTTTTTTTACATACAATCAAACATAATTTACGATCACATAAAAGGAAGCAACGTAGACTGGGGTGGGATAAAAAAACGGAGCGATTCTAAATTTAATCAAATTCCAATATAGATATTGGACTCGGGTGAAAAACGGATAAAAAAAGAGCTCAGATACACATTATCTCATCTTATAAATCAGATGTATGTGACAACCCAATGTTCACAATTTGTGCAAGTAAACGTCATTGCTCTCAAATGCACCAGCCGGGAATCGAACCCGGGTCTGTACCGTGGCAGGGTACTATTCTACCACTAGACCACTGGTGCTACATGTATAACAAATCACTAATTGTTTTAATTACTCATAATTCCTCATTTATTTGACTAAAAATAAGGTGAAACAAACTGTTTCTTTCTAAATATTTTTTTTAGATATATTAAGTAGATTTCATAATATAAATTATGTTTTAGCTAACTATTGAATTCTGTGAAACTCGTAAATATGACTCTAACTTCTACTACAACTACAACATTAGTTGTCTTATAGGACCAATAAAGGACATTGATCGGCAAGAAGCAAAATATTTACATACATAGTGCGTATAATGTATAGTCAAAGTACATATAAGCTGTCGGATGACACTGTTAGAAGAAGCAAAAAAAATCTTCAAATCTGATTTTTCATATTACTCCAACAGTTTTCGAAAAAAAAAATCTCAACCCAAGTAAAATTATATATATAAAATTCATTTATATTACAGCTGTGGACTTATGGTGGTTATAAAATTCTAAATTCATTTATATTTTTGCCTCATTTTCACATAACAACAACCACAATAGGTTGACTTTTTAAAGATGATTTCAATATACATTAACTTGGAGACGTGGTTGAATTAAATGAATAGGAGTCCAAAACGTTACTTCATTTCAATTTATTTGATTTACTTTTCTTTTTAGTCAATTTTTTAAAAAATGATCCTTTTCAATTTAGTAAATTTTTAATTTCAACTTTCCACATGTCATGTTTAAAATCACAACATTAAAAAATCGATTCAAAAATCTTTTTTATGTTTTAAAATTTCGCACCAAGTCAAAATAGATCATTGAAATGGAGGGACTTACACACAACTATGTATATTGGGTCGCTTTATCTCTGTAATTTATTAATGTAAGCTGAGATTAATCGTGCTTCAACGCAGAATAAAACAACAAAAAATGTATGTTTGAAACTTTGGAAGCTTATTCCTCAAATTCAAATTCCCCGCGAAAGCAACGGAAATGGGCCCACCATTCCTAGCCGCTTAAGGCAAAGCTAAATTGAATTTGAAAAATAAAAATAAGAAAGTTTTAACTTTTAATTTAGAATTTAATTTGTCCCTAAACAAATATTGAAAAGAATGGGTATATAATCGCATCAGTGATCGAGTTGGCTAAGCAGTTATTATTAATCTTTCAAATGGAGGATCTTAATTCAATTTTGTTTATATAGTTTCTTGATTGAACTCATCGCATGAAGCTTGTGGAGACACTTAGTGTTATGTGCAAGCTATTACACTAGAACAAATTTTATCATATACGCATCTGAAAAAATAACAATTTGTGAATTGATTAAATATTAGACATTAAATACGCATATTGATCACACAATAATCTTGTGATATCCACCAATCGATAGCCCTTAACTTTATTACACCAACTAAATATATTGAAGTTGCATCCTTACAAGCAAAAGTATTAAAGGTGTGTTTGGTACAAAGTTTTCTATTTTTCAAAATTTTCTGATTGGTTAAATTTGTTGAAGGATATCTTTTTTTAGAATAAATAAATTTCTTAAAAATGTGAGAAATAACTTTCTTAATAGGAAAATCAAGTTTCATAAATAAAATTTCATATTCACTATTCCTTTTCCATCCATCTGATCAGGGGTGGATCTAGCAGGGGGCGAGGGTGTTCATTTGACTCCCTCGGTAAAAAAATTACAATATATATATATATATATATATATATATATATATATATATATA
>JAJONS010055974.1:0-25559 GCA_029582315.1 Solanum tarnii x Solanum tuberosum
TCCTCGTGGGATCGACCCGAACCTACAAGTTGGGTTCTTTACTTGATAACAATCGCTTATGCTTCTTTAGGGAGGTGTAATTTGAGTGTGTCAATAGTGTGCCTATCTAGTAGGGTTATTGTGTGCTTTATGTATTGCCATGATTTCCTTATATGTATGTTCATGAAATTGTTTAGGTTGTGTTAGAGATGACTTTTATGCATGTTTCCTCATGTTGTGGTTCATTGAGTAAAAATTGCATATAGACTTCATGAGTTGAATTAGGAGCATGCCCTAATTTTTGTAGTTGAAAGGTTCCTCCTTGAATAAATGCTTTATGAGATGAACTTTGCATTTAGGCTCCATGTGTATGTGTTGAGCATGTTTTAGCTAAGAGATGCTACTTCCTCCTTGAAAATGAGTAGATATAAAGTTTCAAGCATTTTTGGGTCGGTTGAAGTAGTTCCTACTCCCTTGAGTTGCATGGAATGAGTTTTGTAAGTTTTCAAGCTTAGTTGTGTTCATTTAGAAGTAGTGCATGCATAATGGATTGCTAAGTTAGATTTTAGACTTTAAGAAGTCTTTAAAATGTCATTTGAGGACGAATGTTTCCAAGTGGGGGGATATTGTAACACCCCGTAATTTAGTGGGTTCTAGAGCCTTTGGTAAGAATTTTGGAGTGTCGTTTGAGGGTTAAAACTTGTAAAAATGGTTCCCGTATTTAGAATAGGGGTTAAAAGTTCGAGTACGAATCCCCAAGGACCACCCAAGGGGTCCTTGAGGAGAACCCAAAACAGTCCCCAAAATCTGGAAAAAATTGTGACCTACGGATGGCCATCTACGGCCAGTAGATCAGACCACACCCCGTAGGTCATGGGCGTAGCTCAAGACCTGCACCAGACCTGCAAAGCTGAGCCTCAGGTGCAAACCACGGTCCGTAGGTGGAGGGTCCTAGCTGTTGCCAGTTTTAAGTAATTTAGTTTTAGTTAGGTATTTAGGAATTAAGTTAGTTAATTAATTAAGGGCTTAGGGGGTCAGTTAAGTATTTAAATAACCACCTATAAATACCTAAGAAGACCCTAAAACTAATTCATTAGCTCATTCATCTTAGAACTCCCCAATAACTCTCAAGAAATCCTCTCTCTAGAAGTGAAGAAGAAGAAGAAGAAGAAGAAAGGAAGTTCGGGCAGCAACTTAGGGAGATTTTCCATTGATTCAAACATTTTTTAGGGCTTTGAAAATAGGTATGTTAAGATTATTCATCTATGGGTTCTTCCACCCATAGATCCCCCTTAGTAATCCCCCAATTATGGATCAAAAATCCAATTCTAGCTAGGGTTGTTCTTACATTGAGGGTAAGGCTTTAGTATGATTCCAATCTAGTGGATAATACCTAATCATGATTGTATTGACATTGAATTGTAATATTATGATAAATTTATGTGATTTCTATTGTAAACCCTAATCTAAATTGATGAATGTGATATTTGCGAATTGATGCCATTAGAGGTGAAATTGAAGGTTCATGAGTGATCTTCTTGAATCAATGACATGTGTAGTAATTGATCAAAGTTAGGATCATATAATCATGAATTGAACTAGACTCTATTGTATCTGATTGATAGGAATTGTAAAGTTAGAATTGAACCTTTATATTCAATTATGACTAGAATCACCTAGTAATGATGAATATGATTAGAATTCATTGAAATCTAGGTATGAATGAAGGTTACACGAAGTAAGCTTGAATGTAAGGCTTGTAGTAATGAATGTTGATCACTAGGGCTTGAAGGTAAATCCAATATGATGAACTATGAATGTTAAGGCTTTGATAGTAAAGTCTATATGTGAGATTAGAAGATTAAAGTATAGAATTGTGGTAGAAGGCATATACCTACCTAATATATATTATGAGTGCTTAAGTACACAAAGTGATAGAATCACTTGTGTTATACTAGTATCCATGTCTAATGTAGAATTCTAGACATGACATTATGAATGAACATGATATGACATGAAAGGTTCTCTGACATAGAATGATTCTAGGTTGACTAAGAACCTAAAAGGAATCAAAGCATGTTAGTCTAGAATAGCTTGAAGTTGTGACATATGTTCCCTTCATGTGTAGCTCGGCTTAATAGGATAAGACCAAGATGTTTATCTTGGGATGGAGAATTTATACTCCCCTAAGGTATAGCTTGACTTGGTATTGTTAGGATGACTTCATGTGTAGCTTGATTTGGTAAGACAGGACCATCTCATGGTAGCTTAGGATTGACGAATTATGCTCTCCTAAGGTTAGCTTGAATTAGCATTAGTAGGATGATTTTCATGGTAGCTTGACTTAGTAGTAGTCATGGAAGCCTAGGATTGAGGAACCCTAAACTCTCCTATGGATAGCTTGAACTAGCATTGTAAAATGCATTACATGGTAGCTTGATATGGTTAGGCCAAAACCACTTCATGGTAGCTTTAGGATTGAGGAGATGTTCTCTCCTAATGGTAGCTTGGGATTGAGATTCATACTCTCCTAAGGATAGCTTACATTAGCATCTTGGTGTGTTTGTAAGGTTAGCTTGAGTAGTAATATTCATGGTAGCTTTGGGATTGAGGACATATACTCTCCTAATGGTAGCTTGGGATTCAGATTCATACTCACCTAAGGATAGCTTGCATTATCATAATAGGATGTATTGCATGGTACATAGGATGGGACAGTTATACCCTTTCTTGGATAGCTTGGACTAGTATCATAGTATGTCTCCATGGTAGCTTGACTTAGCATAGTAAGGTCATGTTAGATAGATCATTAGCTTGGTCCAACCTAGTAGGACGCTATTCCTTGGTAGCCTTGAATTGATGTCTTGTGCTCATTCATGTGTGATTTCTTGCCTAGTACTAATTAGAGAAGTACTTTATATGAATAGAGGCAAATATTCAAAAGGGACAAGTCCCCAACTAGTGGACATTCATGATGGTCTAAAGGAGTACTTAGTGTGGGTATTAGTATGGGATGTTATCCATACATGGCACAAGTATGACTTGAGGCTAGTTGTGAAGGTAACTCTTATGTAGTATGACTTAGCTTGGGTTGTTGCCATAGTTTCCTTCCAAGATATGATTGACTAAGGTGATAGATCCCTCGTCTTTATGAATTAATCTAATAAGTAAGACCAAAGGAGGGTGAATATGACTAGGATGAGTTCAAGTTTATACTTAGTGTGAAGGGTAGTATGGGATGCCTTTTATGCATTGCACAAGTGTGTCTTGAGGTTACCTAGAAGTGTGGTATCCTTATGGTAAGAAGCTTAGGATTTAACCATGTATATAGGCTATGATCAAGATGACCAAAAAGGGGATAATTGGCTTGGGTGGTATTATGGGATGCTACACTTGCTTTGTACATGTGTGCTTTTGAGGTTAATTGAGAATGGTGGTATTATGGTATGGATGACCAAGGGTCAATTATGCTTATATGTTTATGACTTATCTCCTATGCTCATTAACTATGCCTTATGTTGACCTATGTTCATATGATGCTTGTGTTGGAGACCATGCTATGACTATGATGATTATGTTATTATCTCTTATGCTTATGTCTTATGTTGACTAACCATTTGAGATGCTCTTATGATGTTGTGCTAGCTTTCATACTTGGTACATTTTGTACTAACGCATATTGCCTACATTCTAATCAAATGTAGGGTTTGGAGACTTGAGAGCTATTTGGAGTTAGGTTTCTAGAAGTTGCAAGGAGTTGAAGATCTTGGTGAGTCCTCATAGCTTCAAGGACAAAACCCACCTTTCCTTTATGTCTTTTATATTCATGTTGAGACTATTGTATAGGCTGTGTCCCAAGAGTTTATTCTAAAAGTTGTATTAGATTGTTTGAGACAAAGAGTATAGAAAGACTTCCGCTTGCTTTATGAAATTGTTTTCGATTGTATGGAAGTTTTAAATTTTCCATACTTTTCTAATATCTTATGTTATGATGATGCTAAGGGCTTGTATGAGACCCCTTCGGGGTTGACTACGCCGTGTTACGTCTAGGGGGGTACCCTTGGGTCGTGACAATATGTTATGAAAGTCTTTCTCACCTAAATGAATCGGTAGGCTAAGGGCACCTTTTCATGTGTAATTAAAAACCTTTATTGATTGATATACTTTGAATCGGTAGGCCAATGGCATCCCTTTCATGAGTGACTAATGATATATTCTAAGGCTTGTCTTGAATCAGTAGATAAATGGTAACCTTTTCATGAGGAGTCAATAAACTATTATAATGTTGAACCTTGAATCGGTAGACCAATGGTACCCCTTTCATGAGGATTCAATAAGCTATTCTAATGATGTACCTCTAACTGGTAGGCCAATCTCTAATGATGTTAAAAGAAAATTAACTACTCCATAGGAATTTAATGCTTAGCACCGAGGGGATATTGTGAGTGGAAGCTCTCCCTATGTATGGCCAGGTTCCTTTTAACAACCTCCTTATCCCATAACTATGTGCCCACATAGGTTATTATCTAGTTGATCCACCTAAGCTAAAATGTTACCGGTTCTACCTTAGCCAAATAGACCGACTCTTTTTTGTGTGGGACATCACACCGGATTCCATGATTTCTTACATTGTCTATGTTGATTAAGGCTAATTCCCACTACGAACAAGAATACGAGTTATGTACTATGGTTACTCAAGAAGCTCTATGAAGTGTCGGTGGGGGTATGGGACTTCATCCATGCATTGCACAAGTAGACTTTGAGAGTAGTTATAGTGTGTTTTTCTATGTGATAATGATTTATGAAATGAATATGTTTATGATGATGCTACTAAGTATGTTGACATGAAGGCTAAATGTAATGAATTATGCTTAATGTGGATTGTTGCTATGAGTTGCTTTTCTTGATATGACTTATTAAGTGTGAAGGTTTTCCTTCTCTATGAGTATTAACTAAAGATGAGATCAAAGAATGGTAAGTATGATTATGGTGGCCTAAAAGTGGTACTTAGTATAGATGAGATTATGGGATCTTTATCTATGCATTGCACAAGTATAAAATAGGGTTACTTATGAGATGGTTCTATTATGCTATGATGGTCTATATGTTGAAAATGCTTATTACTTATGCTTTTATACTAATGTGCATAATGATTCTCAAACTTGGTAAAGTGCATGATTTTCAACTAAAATGTCATTTTTAGCATGTTTTAAAGGTTTTTATGCATGACTATCATACTTTGTGAATTTTTGTACTAACCCATATTTTCTACATTTTTCACAAAGTGTAGGTTCCGGTTCTTAAGGTGATCTTCTTTGGTTCAAGCTTGGATCGACTATTCTCCTAGCTTCTTTGGTTCAATCTTGGATCGACTATCCTCAAGTTTTTAAATTCTTCATCATTTCTTATATCTTATGTTATGGTATGCTAAAGGGCTTACATGGAGCCTTTCGGGGTTCTATGTGCCTTGTCACCTCTAGGGGGTACTGTTGGGTCGTGACATCTATAGTCGATACACATCCTCATATTGCCATTATTTATCTATACAAATTAGACTTAAACACTTGGGACTAATAAGGCATTTATTCAATAAATCTTGCAGTTTTTCTTTCAATTCCTTCATTTCTGTTAGAGCAATTTGACGGAGATATAGAAATGGACTTAGTGCCCGACTCTAAATCAATACTAAAGTCAATGTCATGATCACGTCGAATGCCAGAAAGATAAGTTGGGAACACCTCAAAAATTTCCCTCACCACTAGAACATATTTTAAAGAAGGAGTATCAATACTAGTATCACGAACGTAAGCCATATAAGTGGGGCATGCCTTCTTAACCATGCACTGAGCCTTCAGAAATCAAATCACCTTTCTCAAATAACAACTACGACTGCCCTACCACATCAGTTTAGGAATAATTGACATATCTAGAGTCACTGTCTTGGCATAACATTCTACAACTGCATAATAAGAAGAAACCCCACCCATACCCAATATGATTTCCAAAATCTACCATATCCACTATAATTAAGTCCACCCACATCTCGTAACACTCTAATGTCACAATATAGGATCAGTACACCCGATCCAGCACTAATGAATCACATACGGGTGTGGAAACATGGAAAGACATAACAAAAAAATCACACGACCTATCTAGGCCCAAAGAGAAATATGTAGACACGTACGAAAAAGTAGAAACATGCTCAAATAAAAATGTAGTAGGTCTATGGCGCACTGGAACAATGCCTATAATAACTAGATCGGAAACCTCTACATCTGGACAACCTGGAAAAGCAAAACACTAAGCTCTACCATACTCACTTTGACTACCACCTCACCCAAAACCTCGACATGATAGAGAAATTCCACGACCCTTAGCTTGTTGTGGTACTACTCTATGAGAATCCTGAGAACCATGTTGTTGTGATCTTTGCCTGAGTCAAGAGAAATTTCTCTTAATATGGCCTAACGCACCACACCCATAACATATATTTGGTGCCATCATCTATTGAGTAGAACAATAATGATCCAAATAACCTTCATGACTGAAAAAATTCTCTAAGAGTATCCTTGGGAACACTATCTCGAACGACCTCCATCGGATGTGAGAATTCCTGCCCAAATTGGTCAACCAGATGGTGGCCAAACACATTTTCCCCAATAAGCCCTAACTCAAGATGAGGTTCCACAGAAGACACAAGAAGTATGAGACCTCTTCTCCCTAGCGTTACCATACTCTTGATGTTGCATGTACTCGACATCCTTCGTCGCATCCACTACTCTCGAAAAAGTGGCTCTAGTAGACATTATGAGAAAGAGTGCCATACATGTCAGACAGATCAATCCATTCACAAATAGTTGAATCCTCTCAGTCTCATTAGAAAGGTTCATCAAAGAAAGAAAAGACAAGGTATGAAATTTAGCCTCGTACTCGGTCATTGAAATACCATTTTCAGTGAGATACACAAATTGGTTCCTTCTCTCATCTCGCATACTACGGGGAACAAACTTCTCAAAAAATATCTAAATGAAATGATTCCAACTCAAAGCAAGAGACCCAACTAGTCGCATCTTGATATAACCCCTCCTTACTGCTTTGTTGGCCCTAACATCTTAAAAGTAGTGTAGTCAACTCTACTAGACCACACCAGTCCCAAATTATGTAACCTCTCATGTCAATTAATGATGAAGTCATAAATGTATTATCCATGTCCACCCTTAAACTATGGAAGATACATCTTCCTGAACCTCTCCAAAAAATTTATGCTCCTCAAGTGTCTCTAGAGGATTACTAAGCGGATGCATAGTAACACATGGAAAAGGCACACCCTCAAGTCTAGGGACTAAAGTTGCAGCTAGCTAACTTGGTGGTATATGAAGAGTAGTAGGTGCCTACTGGTCAGGAGTCTATCCTTTAACCTTCGCTTGAGAACTACTAAATACACTAGGAGAAATACTAGCCTGAGACATTCCTTCTAACAAACAGAGCATACATGTCAAAGTATCTTGAAGTACCAGTGTAGCAATAAATATGGGTGGCACCTGACTTGGGGCCACCTCTTTATGCTGAACCTGATCATCCTCTGGAACATAAATATCATCTTCTTGAGACTCTACTCTAACAAATAGTGGAGTAGTGGCCAGGACTCTAGACCTGACTGATGCAGCAACTCGTGCCCTACCTCCACCTCATTCTCTACCTTGTTTGCATGGTATTACTCGACTAGCAAATACAGGTGTAGGTGTAGGTGTAGGTGCAGATACCTGACCTCTAGTATTCGTAGATCGTGTCCACCATTTTTGATAGAATGAAATGGAATAATTAGTATTATGTAAGATAAAATATGCACAATAAGGAAAGAAAGATTGAAGGTTTCATAGAGTTCTATAGCCTCTCACAGATAAGTAACAAATGTCTCCACATCGATACATAAGATACTATTAGACTCTGCTCTTCTACTTAGTGGGACCTATTAACTATGCTCTGATATCATGTTATCATGACCTAAAATCTCAGTAGGCCGTGAGGAAACCTATTGCCTAATTAGCAAACCCTATTGTTTTATTATAAACTAACAATTTAACTAATGCAAAAATAATACTGAATTAAGAAACTCACTCATACAAATGCGGAATAAATGAGTAAAAGTCAAACTACCCAAGGACTTGGTGAAACCACTTGAGGAGCATCTACGAATACAAAACAATTCATAAAACAAAAACAATTGTACAGAAGGAAATAAGACGGGAAATAAAATAGTCTCTATTATCAAGTACTGCTAAAGAGAAAGCAACTCACCTTGAATTCCAACAATCACCAATCTCAATCCCAACAACAAGTCAATTACCGCTAGTACCTTGCTCAGTTCCTGCACGCGAGGTGTAACAAGTATAGAGTGAGTACGGGAATATGTGTATTCAACAAGCTTTGATTTCTAAAATTTCCTAGTAGAGATAACGATATATAACTGATGAGTCCACGATTTGGACTTATTTAGGGCTTTATTTGGATAGATTTAGTGTCCTTAAATGCTTATTTTGTGCCAATAACTGATGTAAAATCATTGATTTCCAGGTATTTAGATTTAGAAACAAAGCATAGACACTGATTTGCAAAAAGGAACAAAGTGAGTTGAAAGAACGAAGAAATGAAGGTCTGGTGATTGTTGAGTCCCTTTGGAGAGTCGCCTAATGGCCTCTTGACCACCTAAAGTTCAAGTGTGCCAAGCACTAAAGGAGAAAATCAATTTGGCGAGAGAAATGAGCAGTCGGCGTGTCACCGAGTGGTTCTATGCAGTTTTGGATAGCCCAAAGCTACAGAACTTGAGGAAGCTGAAGGCCAAAGAAAAAGGTGATGGAACTGACCAAAGGGTGGATCTCCGAGTTGATCGGCGAGCCCAACTTACTTTGCCAAATAGCCCTTCACAACATATTTTTGGCGACTATAAATACACTTTCAAACATTAATCTTAGTAGATTTTGAATCATAGGTTTTATCATACTTTTGGAATTAGTTTTGGAACTCAGAGTATTGAGACAAGTTTTTCCTTAGCTTTGAAGAATTGAAGTTTTCCATTTTTGAGAAATTGGAAGTGGGTCTTTGAGATTCCTCAATTCGGACCTTTGTAAAGATAAAATTAATCTTACCGAGTTGATGGAAACACAATTTTGTAAAGGTTTTTATATTTTTATTATGTCTAGCTAAAACCACAATTCTTGGGGTGTGATTATGTGATTATGGGCCGCTTTAGCTTATGGGTATTGCTAATTGTTAGTTTAATTGTTGTTTAGAAGTGATTTCAATCATTAATTATGGTTAGAATTAAAGGATTATAGTTGCAAATGCAGTTCTACCTTTGTATTTTTTACTTTCTCGAGAGAAAGGTTTTAAAACCAAGATTATTGATTGATGGACTGTGGGTATTGGGTTGTCATGGGTTCAGCTCGAGAGAGTGAATCCTAAAACCTTTTCCACACATTCATCTCGAGAGAGTGAATGGACTAAGGCATAGGTTTTTCTTATTTGCTTGCTTGTTGGTGTTCGAGAGAAATTGACTTTTTTCGGGGTAAATTGATCGAGAGAAAGTTTACCTCCTCTTTAGTCTAGCATCTTCACTAATTTACAGTTATTTACTAACAGTTGCAATTACCTATGTGTCTATATTAGCCTATAATCGAATCACATCCTAAGAACCCGTCTCAATATTTGTTATTTCGTATTATTTGTTGTTGTTATAGTTGGTAATTAGCAACAAAAAACCCCTTATTATTTGACATTCTTGTCACCCTTTAATTTGAATTATGTTTTTATTCAATAATGTTTATTCCTATGATTGATTTGAACATGTGTACACTTTATTCTTGAATCCTAAACATGTACCCCAACTCATTTAGTTGGGTTATTATACTGACTAGCGATCGTTGACACTTAGAATTGGATGAAGTGTCCTTGATATGTTAAATCAAAATGGTGCCGCTACCGGGGACTGGTGTTGGTTAAGAATCTTTGGTTAAGTTGAATTTGGTTCTTATTAGTTATAGTTGAATCTACTTATTTTAAATTTTGGTTTACTTGTTTGTGTTTTGAAACAGAGAGTATAAGTGTGAACAGAAGCAATGGTTGCCAAGTGGGCCACCAAGATGACATCGACAACCTCAACGATGTCAACGAGCCTAATGCTAATGACCCTCATCTTATGGGTGGAATCGGTGTCATTCGTTTTCCTCTAGCTGAAGATAACGATATGTTCCATATTACAAGTACTATGTTGCAGCTCTTGCAATTGAAAGGGTTGTTTGGTGGGCTGGCTCATGAGGATTCCCGTGAGCATATTAGAAACTTTGTTGATGTTTGCGGGTTGTTCTTCTTCAAAAACATATCCCAAGAGTCGGTCCAGTTAAGGTTGTTCCCATTTTCTCTAATGGTGGAAGCATATAAGTGGTTGGCTGAATTGCCACGAGACTCAATCAGTTCGTGGGAAGAGCTTGTCATTGCATTTCAAGTGTGATTTTTTCCTCCTTCAAAGATGATGACTCCTCGGGATATCATTTAGAGCTTTAAGCGTTTGGAGGGTGAGCCAATTCATGAGACTTGGCTGCGATTCAAGAAGTTGGTGCTGCAATGCCCAACTCATGGTTTACCCGACAACGTTTTACTGCAATATTTTTACCGAAGTCTTGATTCGGTGAACAAGGGTGTAGCTGACCAACTTTCTCTGGGAGGTTTAATGCAGCAACCTTATGTGATAGCACCTCAGCTCTTGGATGGCATGACCATAATCAACCAGGCCTGGTACACCCGCGAAGATCGGGTCTCTCCCCTCACTTTCAAATTGACGTAGGAGCAAATAAAGGGATCAGAATATAGCCAAGATCATGACCCAACTTAACATTTTGTCTAAAAATGTCATGGGAGTTGGTGCTAGGAGTGTCAATGCCGTGGGTGTTGGGTGTGTGAACCCCGAAGAGGCCAAGTTTGAGGCTTTGTACAACGAAGAGGTGAATTTTCTAGCCAACCAAAGTGGTGGTTATCTTTCAAACTACCCGACGCAGGGTAGGAACCAAGGTTGGAAGGATCATGATAGAGAGTGGAGGGACCGTAACCCCACCTGGAAAGAGAGAGATGAGGAGAAAGATAGATATGTTCCTCCCTATGAGCGCAAAAAGCCAAAGGATTCCGAGGGTGATTGGTTTGATGATATGTTGTCTCATATTCTCAACAAGGTTGAGAGGTCGGACAAGATTTTGAAAGAGATGAAGGAAGATGTGTCGACCTTTAGCCAGACGGTTACCTCCTATTCCGTCTCGATCAAATAGTTGAAGACCCAAATGGGTCATAGCTCGTCTCATTTAAACCCGAAACAACAAGGGGGTTGCCTAGTGACACTATGGCTAGCCCCAAGAATTAGGTTTGAGCGTGGACTTGTGTCGTTCCACGACGTTACCTAAAGCGCTGCTTGGGAGGCAAACAAAGTTTTTATCTCCTTTTTTTTTTAGTTTGAAATAATATTGTGTTGATTGTGTAGGTCAAAATGTGGAATGTGTCTGAAAAGTGCAGGTTGGCGAGCTTAAAGTCTAGTCGCCATCTAGCCAAAGAGGTCAGCGAACCTGACTTGGACCATCGTTTGACTCAAGAATTTCTAAGGTTTGAGTCTGTAAAACTCGTCGAGCCTAGGAGCAGATTGGCAAATCGCTGGCCAGGTCGGTGATCACGATTTAGTCTGTCATTCGAACCCCCACATTAACTAGAGGTCCTGTAAAACTTAGTCAGACAAGTGCCCACTCGGTGTGTCGCTGAGTGGGTCAGCGAGAAAAACCTATGTTGTCGAATGGGTGAGAACTGGATGGTTTTTAAAGGCCAAAGGTTTAAACTTTCAAACTCTTTCTCTTTCCCTCACTTTTCAACTTGCCAAACTCACACCCATACTATATTTTCATAGTTTGTCGTGTTTTTATCTCGTATTAGTCATTGACTGTGTGTTCGCAGTCGGATTCTTTGCCTCCTAGCTTTTCAACTTGATTATTCGGCTTCTAAGGTTGGTTTTCCAAACCCTGAACATATATTTAGCGATTTTTACTCATATGCAATGATTTTTTATCTTATTGTTGTGTGATGGACCTCTCTGATTCATAATTGTGTATGTGTGTGCATGTTTTAATTCGAATATCATGCATGTAATGCCTTTATTATTAAATTCCTAAATTTTTCGTGCTTGAAAGTAATTAAAATTGTTGGGTGTTGCTTAAATGTTGTTGGGTCTAGTCGGGTAAAGTCTAAGTAACCGACATTTGTACCAAATGAAGTAATTTGCCCAATGATGGAGTGGTTGACGTCATTCTTAAGGGCAAAAGACATCAAATGGCCAAGTTTGGCCAACCTAGGAGAAGTCTGAGTATCCTGGGGGGATGGGTAGTATGGGTCTTAGTTTGATTGAAATAGTTCATGTTTTAATTTTGTTTTTGGGGGCTGCAGGGTTGAATTTGGAAGTTCGGGTTGAAAGTAGGCATGTTGGGTCGTTTGGCGAGCTGAGTCGAGCTCACCGAATCTCTCGGCGGTTAACCGAACCCCCTTATCGCCTTTAATTTCATGCTAAATTTGGAGTTAGGTTTTGTAACTTTCGGTGAGAAGCCTGAGTTCGCCGAGTGCACTTGGCGACTCGCCGAATGTCTTCCTTGATCGCCTTTTTCTATGCCCCTAATCTCTAAAAGAGATGTAACTTTCGGCGGCCTAGCCCTTGCTCACCAAATGTTGTCAATGATTCACCAAAATGCGTTTCCCATCACCGACATGCGAGATTTTCTGGGAATTTTTTAGCCAATCCTTTCGGCAAGCCCGATCTGGCTCACAAAAGTGATTCGGTGACTTACCGACCAGTTCAGCGAGTCTGTCTGCAACTATTTTCTTGATCTTTTCTTGAAGTGTATCTAACTTCTTTTGATGTATTTGTAGTTATGGCTAGGACTAACCTTGACATGCCACCCCGTAAAAGAGCATGGGGGTATTGTGATCAATGTAGGGGGAGCAAATCCTCCTAAAAAAGGAAGGACAGAACCTCCAAAATAAGGCAAGGGAAAAGGAAAAAGGCATGTATCTGAGGTTCTGGAGCACAACTATGGCAGTGAGGGAGAGGACTTTAACTCCTGGGATGCATTATTTGAGTCGGAGGATGACCAACCATTATAGTCCCGAAGAGAGGATATCTGTGCTATATCTCGTCCTGATTCGTTAGAGCCCCAGCAGCCTCAACTCTAGAAGATACTGCCAGCTCCAGTACCTCCTGTGGTTCCAGTGCCACCAGTAGTTCCTCCTCCTCGACTACTTAATAGATTAAAGCTGATGGGTTGCGGACTATTCTCGAGGAGAAGTTGTTATCCACGGAGGGCCTAGAGGGAAGATACTCCAGTGTGAGGGAGATACTGCAGTGGCACAGATTCCAGATATTCACCAGTCCCCGAGGCCCATATATCCCCACTTGGGTCTATGAGTTCTACTCTGCTTACGGTCATTTTGTTCCTAAAGGGAAGTAGAAGGCCAGTCCCTTCAGACCGGTGAAGTTAGTTATGGTTCGAAGTGTAGAAGTTGGGTGCTGAAGTGATCTCATAAATGCTGCCCTTGAGAGAGCCATAGGGTTTGAGCACGACTATGAGGGCCTAGCGATAACTCAGTCCGTGGATGACCTGAAGTGGTGGCTTGCCCCCCTTCTTTCTGACACAACCCCGAGGTGGATTGAATGTAGTTACCTGGCAGATTCATCAACAACTCCATCATGCCTTCACAAAATGAATCCATCCTCCGTCATGGAAATGCATCTTGTTTAGGATGAATCTTAGCAAAGAGGCGGCTCAACTTGGGACTTGTTATTGAACATGAGATGGTCATGAGGGCCAAACAGAGGTAGTTCTCCCTTCCATTCCCGGTGTTGATCACAGAGTTGTGCCAGCGTGTTGGAGTTCCTCGGGATACAACTAGAGATATTGAGGTTACCCCTTCATCGTCCACTAACATCCATTGTATTGAGGCTGAGTACACTCGAGAAGAGGCCGACAGGAGGAGAGAAACTCTGGTGGATACATCTCCAGAGGTGGACATTGACTCTATACTTGTAGAGGCATCTTTGCCTACTCCGCCTCCAGGCATCAGGTACATCTGCTCCTACTTCTTCTTCCCAGGCTCCTAGTGCTTCTACCTCTTCCCAGCCCGCCAAGATTACTTAGGCTATGATCCTGAAGATTCGACTGATGTGAGGGCCACCCGACTAGAATCATCTATCCCATGGATGATTAAGAGTGCCATCCTTGCTGCACTGAATCCCCCCCCTTAAGATTTCTATTGATGATTTTACGGCGAGATTCGCTGCTTGTGAGAGTAGATAAATGAGTCTTCGGAGGTTATGACTATGAAAGACAAAGTGGCAGATCTGAGGAATGATGTAGACCATCTCAAGTCTATAGACTTCACTTCACTATTGGAGGCAACGGATGATGTGGATTCCCGAGAGACTTCTGAGATGCCTATGGCCACCACCAGAGATGTACATCGGGATGATATGGCATCTGATGAGTCAGTGGTAGAGACCAACGAGGAGCAGGTAAATGTGCGAGATACTTAGGTTTATGATGATCTAGCTGACCTGAGGACGCTATATTTGAGACTGTGTGCTAGACCTCCTTGAGAGACACCACCATGGCAGGCCCGAGTGGAGCTGGTGGTACTGTTGATGTGACACCGACCACTGAGGCCTAGGTTTAGAGTGTTACACCGGGCACTGATGCCCTGACAGATGGAGCAACTGCGTAGACATGATTTCCCTTTACCTCCCTCTCTATCTTATTTTATTGACTTTCTGGATATTTTCTTGCATTTGAGGACAAATTAATTTTGTTTGTGGTGGGGTGAGGTACTTCCATACCTACCTCTTGTTTTGATGACATTTTCTGTATATATTGGATTTTTGAGCTATAAAATTGTGTTTTGGCACTGCTTTTGTGGATGTTAGAGCTTGTGGCTCCTGATTTTAAATGTTAATGATTTTTTATCCTTTTTGAAAATTTTGTGCCACCTCCTAATTCTGTTTGAATGTGATTGTTCTCTTGCCAATTTGAGTATCTGTCTTGATAAATATTGATGACTTGAATAGTGCTCATAATCGAACAAAAATGAATGTACGGCTACGATGAGGCCAAATGAAGTTGCATAGGCAATATCTGAACTTTTTACATCTCGTTGTGACTAGCCGATTATCAAATTGACTCTCTTGTGATGAACATTGCACACTAGTGAAAGTGTGGAGTCTTGTTTGACATTGTTATCAATGCCTTGTGTGATGAGTTTACCGGGAACCATGTGTGATGACACCTAGAATTTTCCCCGTTGGTGAGGTTGACTAAGTGATGCAATCTCTTGAAATGATCTTAGGCAACAATTTTAAAGAGTGAAACGATTTGACAATATACCTCTTTTATGGCCTAACTTATGAGTGTGTGAACTTCGCTTGAACACCCTTTGAGCCTTAGCCCTTCCTTGGATGAAACTTGATGAAATTGTGACCTTTGTTTATCCCTTCACCCTTAATCCTCATGAGATGTGGTTTGTGTGAATAGCCAACTTAGGCCAAAAGCCTAAGTTGGGGGTGTGGTGAAGAGAGAAGGTAAATCAAGAAGTGAAAAGAGTCCCCTCTACCCATCGATTTGAGAAAGATGGAACCCCTCCATACAAAAAAAAAGAGAAAGAAAAGAAGAATGAAAAAGAAAAAGTTTGAAATAAAGTTGCAAAAGAAAATGGGGTGTCCGGTATTACATGGAAAGTGAATAATGGGGTAAATTTTGAGCATGAATGAGAGTAATAAAGAAAAGGAAAGAGAGTGTTGTTCATATCACATTTCATGAGGATAGCATCCACTGAGCCTAAATGATCATTCCTTTACACTCAGCCCCGTTACTAGCCTCGAAAATACCTTTTTGATCTTGAGTGAGCTGAAACAATTGTTGATTGGAAAATAAGGACAAACCTATGTGTGAAATCATGCATTGTGTTCATCTTTGTGAGTGTGAGTGTTGTATGTGATTCCAAAGCTTTAAATTGTTGAACCATTGTGTTTGAATATGGAATCATTCTTTATGTGAGGGCATTTGAGTACCTTTGTTGAGTTTGAACTTGCATTTGAAGCAAGTATTGTGAACTTGAGAATCTTTGGTAATAGTGAGTCATAACTTGAATCTTTGAGTGCACAATTGATCCTTACTTGAGTAAGTTGGGTCTTTTTGTGTGCATTCATGATTGAGTTTTATGTAGCACTATTTGAGACATCATTTTGAACTGCTGAACTTTAGTTTTACTTGAGGACAAGCAAAAGTTTAAGTTTTGGGTGTTGATGAGTTCACGATTTGGACTCATTTATGGCTTTATTTGGATATATTTAGTGTCCTCAAATGCTTATTTTGTGCCAATAACTGATGTAAAATCCTTGATTTTCAGGTATTTATATTGAGGAACAAAGCATGGACACTAATTTGCAAAAGGGAATGAAGTTAGCTGAAAGAACGAAGAAATGAAGGTCTGGTGATTGCCGAGTCCCTTTGGCGAGTCGCCTAATGACCTCTTGACCGCCTAAAGTTCCACTATGCCAAGCCCTAAAGGATAAAATCAATTTGGCGAGAGAAAGGAGAAGTCGGCGTGTCGGCGAGTGGATCTGCGATGTAGTGTTGGATCACCCAAAGTTACAGAACTTGAGGAAGCTAAAAGCCAAAGCAAAAAGGAGATAGAACCGACCAAAGGGTGGACCGTCGAGTTGATCGGCAAGTCCAACTTACTGTGCCGAATGGCCCTCCGCAACGTACTTTTGGCGACTATAAATATATTTTCTATAACGACCATAAAAATGAATAAGTAAAACTAGAGCCTAACGTGTGTGTGTTTGAGTTTGGTGTGATGTTTGAGGCTGTTTAATGATGTCTCGAGCTATGGTTGAGGGGTTTAGGGGTTAAACATCAAGGTACGACTCCCCATGGACCACCCTAGGGTCCTTGAGAACGACCCTAAGCTTAACCCCCAAGACCCTAAGGAAACTTGTAAGTTGCCAAAATTATGGTGACCTACGGAAGGGGACCACGCCCCGTAGGTCCATCCACGCCCCGTGGATGGCCTCCGTAGGTCAGGCCCCCAAAAGGTGAGTCTCTGAACCAAACCACGGAGTTCCAGTACGGCCCGTGGTCCCACCTATGGACCGTATGTGGGTGGTTCGTCAATCACACCTACGATCTGTAATTTTCTCGGCCAAGCCAAGGGTAGTTTGGTAAATTCCTCTCTTGGCTAGTTAAGTGTTTGGATGGTTCTTTTTGGGTTTATTAATATATTTTAAGAGTATTAAAAATGTTAAACTCTATTTTACATTCTATTATTTCAAAACCCCAAATACAAACTCCCTTTCCCCTCCAAAAGATCTCTCTCTAGAACCTCCATTAGAGGTGAAGACTCCAAACTTGCAAGGTCAATTCTCCAAGGTTTTAAAGGGGATTTCGTGGGATTCAATAGCAAGGTATGGTAGTCTTGATCCTTGTCTAACTTTTCATTCAAGGAGCCAATTCAAAGGTGATTACAAAGCATGAAAAATCTAGGGTTTTACTCAATCTCATGGGTTCTTTTAGCAAACGTTTTCAAATGGTTTATAATGACAAATTATGATTGTATTAGTGTTTAATTGATGAATTATGATGAAAATACTCTATGAGCCCATGAATTCTCTCAATTCTTAAATAGTGCCTTTATGAAGTGGGTTTGTTGATCATGAATGAATGTTGACGAATTATTCCTAGATTGATTTAGATTGTTTAATATTTGATATTTATGTTGAATTAAGTGATTGAATCATGTAAATTTCTTTATATATTGTAGTATCTTTGATTTATGGATTGATGTTGGTTCTTAGTCCTGAAAGGCAAGTTATGACCTAATTACTTGTTGAAGTAGAATTGTGCTTGAGCTATTGATCCACTTGAAAGGTGGAGGTGTTTACTTACTATATATATTGTGGTATTGAATTGATGGATATCTTCATTGTACCTCTATATATGAAGGATCTATGTGTAATCATGATGTAAAATATGTGTACATGATTTCAATGAATGTATAATGATCATGTTTAGAACGAAAGTGTGTTATGATTGAATGTTATTTCTCAATTAACACCTATGAATGATGAGGCTATAGGTGAAAGGTGATTCCCACATACACACACACTCATGAATGAAAAATGAATGAAGTTCTATGATAATGTTAATGATGGTGAGTCTATTGAAAGGTTGTTCTCAATTGTACTCTAATGAATGATAATGTCTTGTTGTGAAATAACTTTCTCACAATAAGGGGATTCTTAGGTGAAAGGCTAATCTCATCTTTGAATCAATGAGCTTTCCAATGAATGAATGAATGTTGGGTTTGGGATGGTTGCTCATCTGGGAGTTGAGGCGGAGTATCTAGTAACAATCTCTAGTCCCATAATGAACTAATGTACTGATTTTAATGTACTACGTGGGAAATAATGTTAAGCACTAAGTAGATATGAATTGAGATGGATGCTCATCCGGGAATTAAGGCAGGGTATCTAGTAACAATCTCTTGAGATGGATGGTCATCCATGAGTTGAGGTGGGGTATCTTGTTAAAATCTCCCTATCCATAATTATGTGCCCACATAGGTCTAGCTAAAAATAATGATACTACATTAGGCAAGTAGGAATCTCTTATCTGGTGAGGGTGACACCGGGATTCCATGAATTTCTCACATGGTCTATGTCGGTTATGGCTTACCCCCACAAAGTATGTTAAAGAACTATGGCTTCTTAAAAATGCACTACTTAGTGTGGGTGGTGATATGAGATGCCATCTGTGCATTGCACCAGTAGGCTTTGAGAGAGGTTGTGGTGTGTTCCTTTATAATGGTAAGTGTAATGAATGTGCTCTTATGATGATATAAATGATAATGTTGGCTAAAGGTCTAATGAATGAAGGTGCTCTTAATGTAATGAAGTTAATGAAGAATGTTGACTTATATGATTAATGTGAACATGCATGCTATACTTGGATTGTATCATGAATTACTTCCTTGCCATGACTTAATGAATATGAATGTACCTTGTCTATGGTGGCTTCAAGGAGTACTTAGTGTGAGTAGCAGTATGGGACACTACTCATACATTGCACAAGAATGACTTAGAGTTGCCCTAGGTGATGGTCTTTATGTGTTGATGTGACTTATGTGATGTTTATGTCTCTTGTGTATTAGTATTGTGTAAGGATGGAAACATTGAATGGTAAGTTCACTTTTGGTGACCTTAATGTGGTACCTTGGTCTGGATAGTGGTATGGGACGCTATCCATACGTTGCACAGCGTATAGCTTGAGGGTTACTTAAGGTGAAGGTAAAGTTTCATATGTGGATTATATTCTAATGTGAAAATATGACTTGTATTTTGGTTGTGACTTATATTATGCCTCTTTTATCAATGTTCGTGAAGTTTTACCAAAATGGCATGTATCATGCCTCTCAAATAATTGTCCGTTTTAAGCATGTTTTTGCATGGCTTCCATACTTAGTACTCTTTGTGCTAAGCCCATTCTTCTCCACTTTTACCAAAGTGTAGGGTTTGGAGATATTGGTGTGCTATGATTGAAGGATAGGTTTCTAAGGTGCTTGAAGATGAAGACTTGGTGAGTCCTCATAGTTTCGAGGACAAAACCCACTGTGTTCCTTTCTGTCTTTTAGTTTTTGTTAAAGCTTTTGTATGGGCTAATTCCCAATGATGTATTCAAAGTATTAGATGGTTAGAGACATAGTATACAAAGTCTAGAAAGTCTTCCGCTTGTTTTTTAATGAAAATGTCTTCGATTGTAAAGAAAATTTTAAATTATTTTCTATTTTCCTATGTTCTTATGTTCAAGAATGCAATGAGGCTTGTATGAGACCCCTTCGGGGTCGAGTACACCGTGTCGCATCCTGGTTCTAGACTCGGGTCGTGACAAACTTGGTTTCAGAGCACAAGATTTTGGAATGGTCTTAGGATGTCTCAAACCACATCTAGTAGAGTATTGTTCATAATGTGAAATGCACCACCTTATGAATAGGAGGCTATTGGGTGTTAAGAGAGTCTTACTTCTTCATTCTCCAAGTCATGCCATAGAGTTTAGCCCTATAATGTCTCTCGCTTGTTCCTTATCTGATGGTCTTTAGTGTTTCACCATTTGAAAGGAATGTGCTACAAGGTGTGAGGGAGGGAGGTTGGTTGTTATGCCAACTACGGCTATGTGACTTCGTAGATGTGAGATGAAAGATTTTGATGTTGGCAGAACCCGACTTAGTCAAGATGAGTTTTGTGGTATGTTGAAAGAGTTGATGAATGTGGTGTTTTAGAATCATCTTGTGTGATCAGGGTGAAGGTTTAGTGATGACTTTCTCTGACCTTAGAATTGAAAGAAGTGATGTTGTAAACAGTTTGTATAGGCTTATTCCCAAGTGGGGGATAATGTGCCTTGATGGTAAGGTCTTTGAGTGTCCTTGATATTCATGAGTTAGGCTTGATTGAATTTCTTACCTTATGAGGTGTAATGAGTTTGAGGAATTTAGACCCGGTGTGGTACTCATATGAGGCCTTGACTGATGTGGTAAGGTTGATTGTGAGCAAGAGTTGCTTAATGAGGAACTTCCTAGTTTAAAGACACTGGTATGCTGATGGTTTCTAGTAAGTTGTGAATGTCTTGATTAAGTTTCCTTTGTGGTGTTCATGATTAGCTCTAGTTGGGTTTACTCCTAAGTGGGGATGGTATGTTGAGTAGTAAAGTCGTTGAGTGTTCCGATAACCTTACCTTTTCCTTTATGTACCTATTCAAGCCTAAGACAAAGAGTTCCTTTTTGGCTTGTTACATGTTTTAGGAGTCATGTGTGATATTGTGTTTACATGGTCTCCTTATAATGTGCACGGTCTTAATTAGTTTATGTTTGAATGAGAAAATGAGTTTTCATGAATTATGTTCCTCATGATTGAGTTCACATTTAGTTTGAGTTGTCTATATGTTTCATGAGGTGAATTGTTGAACACGCCTAAATGTGCTTTTGAGAGTAATGGCATAATGTGTTTAATGATGTTATGATGAGCATGATATGAGTTGGAGAAGGTAATGCCTCCAATCTAATGAGAAATGTGATGTTTTGGTGCATAATGAGTTTGTAGATGTAGTTCCTACTTTCTTATGTGCATTGAACATGTTTGAGTTGGAGTTGATGTTTCCTCCTATGGTTTATGCATTATATTGATGTGTCATGATTGTGGGCTACTAGTCATGAGTTGTTAACCCCTTAATGTGTTTAAAGTGTCATTCGAGGACGAATGTTCCTAAGTGGGGGATAATGTAACGACCGTAAAAATGAATAAGTAAAACTAGAGCTTAATGTGTGTGTGTTTGAGTTTGGTGTGAGGTCTGAGGGTGTTTGATGCTGTCCCGAGCTTTGGTTGAGGGGTTTAGGGGTTAAATGACAAGGTAAGGCTCCCCATAGACCACCCTAGGGGTCCTTGAGGAGGTATCTAAGCTTAACCCCTAAAACCCCAAGGAAACTTGTAAGTTGCCAATATTATGGTGACCTACGGAAGGGCACCATGCCCAGTGGATGACCTCCGTAGGTGAGGCCCCCAAAAGGTGAGTCTCTGAACCAAACCACGGAGTGCCAGTATGGCCTATGGTCCCACCTACGGACCATAGGTGGGTAGTTCATCAATCACACCTGCAATCTACAATTTTCTCGACCAAGCCAAGGTTGGTTTGGTAAATTCCTCCCTTGGCTAGTTAAATGTTTGGATGGTTATTTTGGGTTTATTAACATATTTTAAAAGTATTAAAAGTGTTAAACTCTATTTTACATTCTATTATTTCAAAACCCCAAATTCAAACTTCCTTTCCCCTCCAAAAGATCTCTCTCTAGAACCTCCATCAGAGGTGAAAACTCCAAGCTTCCAAGGTTAATTCTCCAAGGTTTTCAAGGTATTTTCAAGGGAATTTCATTGGAATCAATAGCAAGGTATGGTAGTCTTGATCCTTGCCTAACTTTTCATTCAAGGAGCCAATTCGAATGTGATTCCAAAGCATGAAAAATCTAGGGTTTTACTCAATTTCATGGGTACTTTCATCAAACGTTTTCAAATGGTTTAAAATGAAAAATTATGATTGTAGTAGTGTTTAATTGATGATTTATGATGAAAATACTCTATGAACCCATCAATTCTCTCAATTCTTAAATTGTACCTTTATAAAATGGGTTTGTTGATCATGAATGAATGTTGATAAATTATGCCTAGATTGATTTAGATTGTTGAATATCTGATGTTTATGTTGAATCAAGTGATTGAATCATGTCAATTTCAATATCTATTGTAGAATCTTGGATTTATGGATTGATGTTGGTTCTTAGTCTTGAAAGGCAAGTTATGACCTAATTACTTGTTGAAGTAGAATTGTGCTTGAGCTATTGATCCACTTGAAAGGTGGAGGTGTTTACTTACTATATATATTGTGGTATTGAATTGATGGATATCTTCCTTGTACCTCTACATATGAACTATCTATGTGTGATCATGATGTAAAGTATATGTGTGTGATTTCAATGAATGTATAATGATCATGTTTAGAATGAAAGTCTGTTATGATTGAATGTTATTTCTCAATTAACACCTATGAATGATGAGTCTATAGGTGCAAGGTGATTCTCACATTCACACACACTCATGAATGAATAATGAATGAAGTTCTATGATAATGCTAATGATAGTGAGTCTGTTGAAAGGATATCCTCAATTGTACTCTAATAAATGATAATGACTTGTTGTGAAAGGACTTTCTCACAATAAGGGGATTCTTAGGTGAAAGGCTATTCTCATCTTTGAATATATGAGCTTTCCAATGAATGAATGAATGTTGGGTTTGGGATAGATGCTCATCCGGGAGTTTAGGTGGAGTGTCAAGTAACAATCTCTTATCCCATAATGAACTAATGTAATGATTGTAATGTACTACGTGGGGAATAATTCAAAGCACCGAGTGGATATGAATTTAGATGGATGCTCATCCGGGAGTAGAGGTGGGGTATCTAGTAACAATCTGTGAGCTGAGGTGGGGTATCTAGTAGCAATCTCCATATCTCATAACTATGTGTCCATATAGGTCTAGCTAGTGGATCTACTTAGGCTAAAAACAATGGTCTTACCTTAGGCAAGTAGGAATCCCTTATCCATTGAGGGTGACACCGGGATTCCATGAATTTCTCACATGGTCTATGTCGGTTAAGGCTTATCCCCACAAAGAATGTTAATGAACTATGGCTTCTTAAGAATTCACTACTTAGTGTGGGTGGTGGTATGGGACGCCATCTGTGTATTGCACAAGTAGGCTTTGATAGAGGTTGTGGTGTGTTCCTTCATAATGGTAAGTGTAATGAATGTGCTCTTATGATGATGTTAATGAGAATGTTGGCTAAAGGTCTAATGAGCGAAGGTGTTCTTAATGTAATGAAGTTAATGAAGAATGTTGACTTATATGATTAATGTGAACATGCATGCTATACTTGGATTGTATCATGAATTACTTCCTTGTCATGACTTAATGAATATGAATGTGCCTTGTCTATGGTGGCTTCAAAGAGTTCTTAGTGTGAGTAGTAGTATGGGATTCTACTCATACATTGCATAAGTATGACTTAGAGTTGCCCTAGGTCATGGTCTTTATGTGTTGATGTGACTTATGTGATGTTTATGTCTCTTGTGTATTAGTATTGTGTAAGGATGGAAAGGTTGAATGGTAAATTCACTTTTGGTGATCTTAATGTGGTACCTTGGTGTGGATAGTGGTATGGGATGCTATCCATACACTGCACAAGGTACAACTTGAGAGTTACTTGAGGTTAAGGCTTATGGTGAAGGTAAAGGTTCATATGTGGATTATATTTTAATGTGAAAATATGACTTGTATGTTGGTTGTGACTTATATTATGCCTCTTTTATCAATGTTCATGAAGTTTTACTAAAATGACATATATCATGACGCTCAAATAAATGTCCGTTTTATGCATGTGTTTGCATGGCTTCCATACTTAGTACTCTTTGTGCTAACCCCATTCTTCTCCATTTTTACCAAAGTGTAGGATTTGGAGATATTGATGTGCTATGATTGAAGGATAAGCTTCTAAGGTGCTTGAAGATGAAGACTTGGTGAGTCATCATAGTTTCGAGGACGAAACGCATTGTGTTCATTTCTGTCTTTTAGTTTTTGTTAAAGCTTTTGTATGGGCTAAGTACCAATGTTGTATTCAATGTATTAGATGGTTAGAGACATAGTATACAAAGTCTAAAACGGCTTCCGCTTGCTTTTTAATGAAATTGTCTTCGATTATAAAGAAAGTTTTAAATTCTTCTATATTTTTCTATGTTCTATGTTTAAGAATGCTATGAGGCTTGTATGAGACCCCATCAGGGTCGATTATGTCGTGTCGCATCCGAGGTCTAGACTCGGGTCATGACATTTTCAAACATTAATCTTAGTAGCTTTTGAATCATAAGTTTATCATATTTTTGGAATTAGTTTTGGAACTCAGAGTATAGAGACAAGTTTTTCCTTAGCTTTCAAGAATTGAAGTTTTCCATTTTAGAGAAATTGGAATTGGGTCTTTGAGATTCTTCAATTTGGACCTTTATAAAGATGAAATTAATCTTACCCAGTTGATGGAAACACAATTTGGTAACGATTTTTATCTTTTTATGATGTCTAGCTAAAACCCCAATTCTTGGGGTGTGATTATGTGATTGTGGGCTGATTTAGCTTATGGGTATTGCTAATTATTAGTTTAAATGCTGTTTATAAGTGATTTCAATCATTAATTGTGGTTAAAATTAAAGGATTGTAGTTGCAAATGTAGTTCTAACTTTGTGTTTTTGGCTTGCTCGAGAAAGAAGTTTTAAAACCAAGATTATTGATTGATGGTCTATGGGTATTGGGTTGTCATGAGTTTAGATCGAGAGAATGAATCTTAAACCTTTTTCCACACATTCAGCTCGAGAGAGTGAATGGCCTAAGGCGTAGGCTATTCTTATTTGCTTGCTTGTTGGTGTTCGAGAGAAACCGACTTCATTCGGGGTAAATTGTTTGAGAGAAAGTTTACCTCCTCTATAGTCTAGCCTATTCACTGATTTACAGTTATTTACTAACAGTTGTGATTACCCATTTGTCTGTATTAGCCTATAATTGAACATATCCCAAGAACCTGTCTCAATATTTGTTATTTCGTATTATTTGATGCTGCTGTAGTTGATAATTTTCTACCAAAAGCCCCCTGTTATTTGACATTCTTGTCACCCCTTAATTTGAATTATGTTTTTCTTCGATAATGTCTATTCCTGTGATTGACTTGATGTAACGACTCGGAAAATGATAGGTTAAGCAAGAGCCTATGACTTTGTGTTGACTTTATAATGAGGTTCTATGAGGGGTTTTTATGTAATTTCATTTTAATTGTGTTACATCCGACAATTTAAAATGAATATGAAG
>JAJONS010055975.1:0-31763 GCA_029582315.1 Solanum tarnii x Solanum tuberosum
CATGAATTTAGCACTACCAAAAAATAATATTAAAGGGATATCAAGATTAAGACACTTAGTAAAAAAATACTATAGGAAAAACTTTAAAATAAAATACTCACCCACCAAACTATCAGCTACCACGTCATCACTTCCATGAATCCACTAACTACCAGTTCCGCTACGAAAAATGGTAAGGGTTAGTAAATTATACACATATAGCCAGACCAATGTGCAGGGTGAAATTTCCTATTTGGAGGACCAATCACCTAGGGATACCTAACTTACCACTTTGAATGTGATATACTGGGAAAGGATTACTATTACTAGGATTACCGCATTAGGAGCTTATGGGGAACACATATACCCTAGTTGCTCTCTCTCATTGATAAAAAGAAAGTTCAAATCTTGCTCACTTGTTACTTAACAACATTCAGTTATTTTTTTCACAAAAACCCCCTCTTTACTTACTTGTCTCGGAAATAACTTGACTAAACAGACATATTATTTAGTTAAGTTTAAGTCAAAACCATATTCCTTATGGGATCAACCCCAACCTACAAGTTCGGTTCTTTATTTGATGACAATCGCTTATACTTCTTTAGGGAAGTATAATTTGAGCTTATCAAATTTTGGCGCCGCTGCCAGGGAATAAGGTTTTTGGATTAAGTTTAACTACACTATTGAACTTTAGTCAATTATTTCTTAATTTTATGTTTACTTTTGTTTTTGTTTCCTACAGGTTTCTACTCTAGTGTATGCCAAGTAAACGGAGTCGAGGCAAACCATTGACCCCATACGATCCAGATTTGGCACAACCCAGGGGTACCCCTTAGATATAACACAGCATACTCGACCCCAAAGGGGTCTCGTACAAGCCCTTAGCATAATCATAAACATAAGTAATAGAAATGATGCAGAATTTAAAACTTTTACAATCGAAGTCTTTTCATTAATATCCAAAAATAGGAGTCTAGACATTATCTCAATGAACCATCTAATACAATAAAATATCAATAATGGTCACAACCCTTTACAACATAGTCTCTAAAAGAAATGTAGGAGAGGAACTAAAATGAATACGTCTTGTCCTCGAACCATGAGGAATCATCGAGAATAGTCAACACAAGCTCTACTCAAAAGGCGAAGTATACCTCAACGACCGGAACCTACACTTATGAAAATGTAAAAGTTATGGGTTGCCACAAAAATGTACTAAGTATGGAAGGAATGCATAAAATCCTTAAAACATGCTTAAAAGGGACATTTAGTTCAAACCATGCATTTGTCAAGTTTAAAAGCCATCGTGCACATTTGTGAAGAAACATAAGTCACATCATATCATAAGCAACCCAAAGCTATACATTTGTAATGCATAGGTAAGATCCAATAATCCTACCTACTACTAAGTACCACCTTTAGGTCAACAACATCATAGATATCATACCTTGACCTCAACATTAGCCAACATTCATAGACAAGGAAATATTCATATTCATAACTTGAAGCAAGTAAAGTCATCACTAACAACAATACATATCATACATGCATAATTCATAAGTTTTCATAGCATAAGAGAACATTACCACAACCACTCTTAATGGCTACTTGTGCAATGCACAAATGGAGTCCCATAGCACCACTCATACTAAGTAGTACCTCTTAATAAGTTATAGTTATTATTCATGTTCTTGTCATGTTCATATTTTTATCATATAGGGAAATATAGCCGTAACCTACATAGACCATGTGAGCTACATGGACTCCGGTGTCTTAGCCCCCATACCGAAAAAAGTGTCCTACTTGCCTAAGTTATAACTAACATATTAGCTTTTAGGTGGATCTACTAGCTAAAGACCTATGTGAGCACATAGTTATGGGATCGGGAGATTCCTACTAGAAACCCAGAGTACTAACGTGGATGTTTCAATGTCATGAGATAACTATATTGGGAACCCGTACTACTAGCGGGAAGGAACCGATCTCATACTCATATCCACTCGGTGCTAAGTATAATTCCTTTTAAATTCATATTAAGTCTTTACATAAGTTCGTGTTAATGAAAGAATGCATTAGGAACTGAAACCAACATAGTATCATAATAGCTTATAGATTCATTAGGTGAGAATGTCTTTTCAACCTTAGAATCATCAATATTTGAGTAAATCTTTCACATCATATTCATATTGTGTACATGAGAATAGCCTTTCATTCAACACAACAACATTATCATATTCATAGACATTTCATACATAGTCATGTGTAAGGGTATGGGGAGAATTATCTTGCAACTACACCATAAGTACACAATAGTCATAGGATTTTCACTATCTAAGTGAATCATAAGCTCATACACAATTCTCATTAAAATATACAACCCACATAATTTGCCCTTCAAGCCAATGAATCAAAGTCAACCCAAACATCTAGAATTTCTACATTAGACAAGGGAATATAATGATTAAATAACTCAATCAACATACACATAATCAATTGACATACTTCTATAATCAATCAACCCACATCATGAATTCACAATTTAACAATATGGGGGATTCATGGGTTCTTGGGAGGATTTTTATTATAAATCAACAATTAATCATCAATTCAATCTTAATCCACCATAGTCAACAATAATCAACCATAAATAAAAAATTGAAAGTGTTTTGAAAGAGAACCCATGACTTAGATTGAAACCGTAGGTTTTTAGGGAAATTGAAAGCTTAAAATTTCGTTTTGAAGGGACTTTATGGGTGGAAACTACCCATAGATGAAAAGCAATCATACCTTGCTCAAGAATCTCCAAGATGTTTGAGGAAGAAACCTTGAATTTGCCAAATGCTAGCTCCAAGTCTACTATTTTTCTTCTTTGGGATTTAGAGAGATAAATATTGAGAGGAAGATAAAGTTTTAGTTTGATTTGAGTGTTTGTGAATAATGACTTAGTTTAGGGAATTTTGACTTAAAAACAACTTATATAGTACCCCTAAAAATACCCAAGATGACCCCACATTAATTGTACTTGAAAGGAAATGACTTGACTAACCTTCCTTTAAGTAACCACGTAAGGCACCACGAGCCACCTTCACGAGTCATGGTGATGACCACGATCCATGGTCCCACTTGTGAAGGTGGGGAAGTAGCTAGGCACTTGGTGCCTTAAGCTTCCTTCCCCAAGGCATTCCCACGAGGGGGTCCATGAGCCGTTGTCCTTGAGGAAGTAGCTATGCTACTTTGTGCCACAAGCTACTTTTTCCAATGCATCTTCACAAAGGGCTCCACGAGCCGTGGTCCCTTCCGTGAAGTTGAGGCATTAGCTAGGATTTTTGGTAGCCATTTTTCCATGGAAACGAAAGGTTCATGAGCCGTCTTCACGAGCCGTGGTTTGGACCACGATCCGTGGTTCCACTTGTAAAGTTGGGGTTGTGTGCTCTAAGCTAGGGGCAGCCTTGCCCATTGGCGTTGGCTTGGCCTCTTTTCCTTGGAACTTGCCCCTTGGCGTTGACCCTTATAACCCTCATTACAACTCTAGAAGGTCTTGTAATCTATGGGGAGTCATTTTATTATTTTTACCCTTACGTTTAGGCTCTAGTTTAACCAACTATTTTCCAGAGTGTTACATTATCTCCCCCTTGGGAACATTTGTCCTCGAATGAAGATCTAGACACCTTATGGAGATATAGACTCAAGACTAGCAGCCCATGATGCATGTAACATCAAAATAATGCACAATTCAAAGGAGGTAATATCAACTCCATCTGAAGATATCAACAATGCAACACAAAGAAGTAGAAGCTACGTACACCACCCATTATGCACAAAACCCATCATTTAGCATAACCATAGGAGGAACTACCTTCTCCAACTTAATGTAAGCTCAATCACCACATTATGTAATCAATCTATCATTTCATCATAAGCATAACTATGCATGTTCATCAAACCATCTTATGAAGTCAAATATGCACTCATTGTACTAAAAATGGAAATAAACATGAGGAACATATAAATCATCAAAACTCAATTTATGCAAAATATGAATTCTCACAAGAACATGCATATCATAAGGAAATATCATAAAGAACACATATAGTATACATGTCTCCCAAAATACCAAACTCAAGTGAACTACTTACCTAAAGCTTGGATAGGAGTAGAAGGAAAAAGATAAGGATAGCGGGACTTCATATCGGCCTCGGGCTCCCATGTAGCACCCTCAACTAAATGATTCCTCCATAACCCTTTACGGAAGCTACTTCCTTGTTTCTCAACCTCTTAACTAGCCAGTCTAAAATCTCCACCAAAATCTCTTCATAAGAAAGAGTCTCATCAACTCCTAAACCCTCTAAAGAAAGGATGGATACTAGATCACCAATACACTTCTTAAGCATTGAAAGATGAAATATCAGTTGAACCTAAGCCAATTCATTTGGCAAGTCAAATTCATAGGCAACTTTCCCAATACGTTTCAATATTTTATATGGGCTCACATACCGGGGACTAAGCTTCCCCTTCTTACCAAACCTTATCACACCCTTCATAGGTGAGATTTTCAAGTAGATCCAATCACCAATTTCGAATTATAGATCCCTTCTTCGAACATCGCAATAAGACTTTTGCCCACTTTGGGCGGCCCTCAACCTCTCTCTAATGAGTCGGACTTTTTCAATGGCCTCATACACTAGTTCGGGACCAATTAGACCAATTTCACCTACTTCAAACCAACTAACCAGATTTCTACAGCTCCTACCATATAAGTCTTCAAAAGGAGCCATGGAAATAATCGAGTGGTAACTATTGTTGTAGGTAAACTCTACTAACGGTAAATGGTCATCCCAATTACCTTTGAAATCTATGACTCATGCCCTCAACATACCCTCTAAGTTTTAGATGGTGCACTCCACTTGACCATCCATTTGAGGGTGAAAAGCCGTGCTAAGCTTGACCTTAGTACCAAGCCCTTCTTGGAATGCCTTCAAAAAGTGTGAAGTAAATTGGGTACCCCGATCCGAAATGATAGATGAGGGAACCCCATGCAACTTCACTATCTCCTTGATGTACAACTTGGCATAGTCCTCCGCCGAAAATGAAACCTTGACGGGAATGAAGTGGGAAGACTTTGTCATTCTATCAACAATGACCCAAATAAAATCATATTGCCTTTGAGTACGAGGCCTACCCACCAGAAAGTGTATATTCACATCTTCCCACAACCAAGTGGGAATATCTATATTTTTAGACAAGCCTCCAGGTCCTTGATGTTTGGCCTTAACTTGGTGGTAATTCAGACATTTGGCTACAAAACCCGATATATCCTTCTTCATACCATTCCACCAATAGACTTCCTGTAGATCACGGTACATCTTAGTGGCTCCCGAATGAATAGAATACCATGATCCATGATCTTCTTCTAGAATTTTCTCTCTCAAGACATCAATATCAGAAACACAGAATCTATTTTGGTACCTAAGCACCCAATCTCCCACTTTCGAGAAAGCCTCAAAGGACTTGTTGAGTACTGATGTTGAGTACCGACTCTTTCAACTCCATTAATATGGGATGAAGGCCTTGTTTAGAATTCACATCGACCACAAAGGATGATTCGGAACCATTATGGACTATGACACTACCGTTGGTGGAATCCACTAGTTGGACACCTAACCAGGCAAACCTATGTACATCACGAACTAACTCCTTCTTCTCATCCTTTATAGGAGCTACACGACCAATGGACAATCGACTTAGGGTATCCGCAACTACATTAGCCTTGTTGGGATGGTAAAGGACACTCATGTCACAATCCTTTAAAAGCTCTAACCACCTTCTTTGTCAGAGATTTAAGTCTTTTTGGCTAAACACATATTGAGGACTCTTGTGATCGGTGAAAACGTCCACATGGACCCCATATAGATAATGTCTCCATATTTTCAAAGAAAACCCTACCGCCGCTAATTCAAAATCATGGGTCGGATAATTATTTTCATAGATCTTGAGTTGCCTTGAAGCATAGGTAATCACTTTACCATGTTGCATAAGGACACAACCCAAACCCACTCAAGAAGCATCACAATACACCACAAACCCATCGGTACCCTCTGGTAAGGTCAACACCGGAGCAGAAGTAAGTCTATCTTTTAACTCTTGGAAGATTTTCTCACAAGCCTCCGACCACACAAACTTAGCTTTCTTTTGAGTTAAAGCCGTCAATGAAGAATCAATGGAGGAAAAACCCTTAACAAACTTCCTACAGTCACCGGCCGAACCCAAAAAGCTTTTAATATTGGTAGGAGTTAGAATTCTAGGCCAACCCTTGACGACATCCGTCATCTTAGGATCTACCTCAATACCCTTGGTCGACACAATATGACCAAGGAAGGCTACAAACCTTAGCCAAAACTCACACTTACTAAACTTCGCGTAAAATTGGTGGTCTTTAAGGACTTGCAATACAATCCTCAAATGGTTCATGTGCTCATTTTTACTCCTTGAATAGATCAAAATATCATCAATAAACACTATCACAAACATATCAAGATAGTGTCTAAACACTCTATTCATTAGGTCCATGAATGCCGCCGGGGCATTGGTCAACCCAAATGACACAACCACAAAATCAAAGTGACCGTATTGGGTCCTAAAGGCCGTCTTGGGAATGTCAACCCCTCTTACCCTTAGTTGATGGTAACCTGAACGAAAATCTATTTTGTAGAAATAGTTAGCCCCTTGAAGTTGATCAAATAATCGTCAATCCTAGAAAGAGGATATTTATTCTTTATTGTCACCTTGTTCTATTAGTGGTAGTCCATACTGATTCTAAGGGACCCATCCTTCTTTCTAACAAACAATACTGGAGCACCCCATGGAGTATACTTTGTTGAATAAAACATTTTTCTAGAAAATCCTTGAGTTTCTCCTTCAACTTTTTCAACTCGGCCGGTGCCATTCTATAAGGAGAAATAGAGATAGGTTGTGTATCCAACATGAGATCATTGCCAAAATCTATTTCCTGGTCTGGAGGAATGTCGAGTAAGTCATCAGGAAAGACATCTGGAAACTCACTCACCACGGGGACCGACTATAAGTAAGGGGTTTCAGATTCAACATCCATAACCCTAATAATATGGTAAATACACCCCTTGGAGATCATTGTCCTAACTTTTAAACAAGAAACAAATTAACCTCTAGGGATAGAGTTTCCCCCATTCCACTCTAAAGTAGACTCATTTAGAAATTACAAATTTACTACTTGAATTCGACAATCAATAGAGGCATAACATGCATACAACCAATCCATACCCAAAATAACATCAAAATCTAACATGTCTAACTCTACTAAATCCACCAAGGTAACTTTATGGGACATAGAAATAGGACAACTCTTATACACTCTTTTTGCCATAATGGAGACACTAAGGGTATGCACTGAATAAGGGTCTTCTAACACATCGAGGAGTATTTCAAATTTCATAGCCACAAAAGGTGTAAGGAATGACATAGTGGCACCGAGGTCTAAAAATGCATATACATCAATAGAAAAAACTTGTAACATACCGGTCACAACATTCGGGGAGCTCTCTTGGTCACCACAGGATTGAAGAGCGTAAAAGCGGTTCTTCTTGGGAGCATTGGAATTTGAACCACTAAGAGGGACTTGCTTTCCCTCTCTTCCTTGAGCCCTTAGCATAGGACAATCTCTCTTCATATGGCTTCTCTTCCCACAACTATAGCAACCATCCATGCCAACTAGGCACTTGCCATCATGCTTTTTACCACACTTTGCACAATTAGGTCTATCAACATAAGAACGACCACTTTTACCTCCTTTTGGCTTATGGTTAGACACCATATCTTTGTTGACCCTTGTAGCACTATATAAGCCTTGGTTGTAAAACTTTTTCTTGAACCTTGGTCTACCTTGACCCTCGAATTGACCCTCTTTACCTCTCTATTCTTCTTCCTAAGCCTTGTCTCCTCAACTTATTGAGCATATTCCATTAGACGTGAGATACCCATATTATCATGGAGCATTGCCACATGACATTCTTCTTCAATGGAGTCGGACACACCCGTCACAAACCGACTCATCTCATCCCTTGGATTAGCCACCAAAGACGGAGCATACTTGGACAACTTGGTGAATTTTAAAGAATTTTGTTGAAGACTCATACCTCCTTGATGAAGGTTGATAAATTCCTCCACCTTTGCTTCCCTCTTCTCTCGGGGAAAGATCTATCAAGGAATGCTTTCTTAAACACTTCCCAATCTATAGGACCTGCTTCCACCGGCATATTATTCTTCCATTGACTATACCATACTTGGGCCACATACTACAATTGATAAGCGGCTAGTTCAGAATTCTCTATAGAAGTCACCCCCATAGCATCAATTATCTTGTAGATCTCTTCCAAAAACTCTTGTGGATCTTTATTTACTTTGCAACAAAAGAACATATGAGGGCTCATTCTTTTGAGGTCTCTCAACCTTAAAGACATGGTGCTTACATTAGAGTTCACACGGGGCCCAACATCCCTATTAGCTTGACCTGCCATAGCTTGGGCTTGAGTTGTCACGACTTCAGCTTGAGCCGTCATAACTTGAGTCAATGTTTGGAGAGCCAAACTTATTTCCACATTTGTCATAGCCCCCTTATCATAAGGATCTTGAGGAAATCAAGGCTCTTGAGGACATTGGGGACCTTGGTGAGGAACTCCCTCATTCACAATCTCCTCTTCCATCTCTTGTGGTCGCCCTTCTTGTGTTCATATCCTATAGACAAAAGATAAGGGTTAAGAAAAGGACTTCATAGAGTTAAAATTCTAAGGTACGACTAAAGAGTAATGAAAGAAGTGAGTTTTCCGAAGCATATTATAGCCTCTTATTCATAAGTGTGGCGCGCTTCACACTCATGAGCAAAACTCTACTAGATATGGTTCATGAGACATCATCCTATAATCATTCTAAACCTTGTGCTCTCATTACCAAGTTTGTCATGACCCAAGGGTACCCCCTAGAGGTAATACGGCTTACTCGACCCCGAAGGGGTCTCATACAAGCCCTTAGCATAATCATAAACATAAGTAATAGAAATGATGCGGAATTTAAAACTTTTACAATCAAATTCTTTTCATTAATATCCAAAAATAGAAGTCTAGACATTATCTCAATGAACCATCTACTACAATAGAATATCAATAAGGGTCACATCCCTTAACAACATAGTCTCTAAAAGAAATGTAAGATAGGAACTAAAATGAATAAGTCTTGTCCTCGAACCATGAGGACTCACCGAGCGTCCTCAACGACCGAAACCTACACTTATGAAAATGTAGAAGATATGGGTTAGCACAAAAAATGTACCAAGTATGGAAGCCATGCATAAAATCCTGAAAACATGCTTAAAAGGGACATTTAGTTCAAACCATGCATTTGTCAAGTTTAAAAGCCATCGTGAAGATTTGTGAAGAAACATAAGTCAAATCATATCATAAGCAACCCAAATCTATACTTGTCCAATGCATAAGTAAGATCCATAATCCTACCTAATACTAAGAACCACCTTTAGGTCACCAACATCATACATATCATACCATTACCTCATCATTAGCCAACATTCATAGACAAGGAAATATTCATATTCATAACTTGAAGCAAGTAAAGTCATCCTTAACAACAATACATATCATACATGCATAATTCATAGGATAAGAGAACCTTACCATAACCACTCTTAAAGCCTACTTCTGCAATGCACAAATGGAGTCTCATACCCCTACTCATACTAAGTAATACCTCTTAAGAAGTCGTAGTTATTGTTCATGTTCTTTTCATGTTCATATTATTATCATATAGGGAAATATAGCTTAACCAACATAGACCATGTGACCTACATAGAATCCAACATCTTAACCCCACACCGAAAAGAGGTGTCCTATTTGCCTAAGGTAGAACTAACATATTAGCTTTTAGGTGGATCCACTAGTTAAAGACTTATATGGGCACATAGTTATGGGATAGGGATTTTGCTACTAGAAACCCGGACTAATAACGTGGAGGTTTCCATCTCATGAGTTACATTTATTGGGAACTCGGACTACTAGTGTGAAGGAACCCATCTAAGTTCATGTTTATGAAATAATGCATTGTCACACAAAACAACATAGTATCATAATAGCTTATAGATTCATTAGGTGAGAATGTCCTTTCAACCTTAGAATCATTAATATGGGAGTAAACTTTTCACATCATATTCATAGTGTTTCATGAGAATAGCCTTTCATTCAACAAAACAACATTATCATATTCATAGTCATTGCATGCATAGTCATGTGTAAGGGTATGGGGAGAATGAACTTGCAACCACACAATAAGTACACAATAGTCATAGGATCTTCACTATCTAAGTGCATCATAAGCACTTGCACAATTCTCATCAACATGTACAACCCACATAATTTTCCCTTCAATGCCATGAATCAAACTCAACCCAAACGTCTAGAATTTCTACATTAGATAGCGAAATATAATGATTCAATAACTTAATCAACATACACATAATCAATTGACATACTTCTATTATCAATCAACCCACATCATGAATTCACAATTTAACAATATGGGGGATTCATGGGTTGTTGGAGGGATTTTATCATAAATCAACAATTAATCATCAATTCAACCATAATCCACTATAGTCAACTGTAATCAACCATAAATAAACAATTGAAAGCGTTCTGAAAGAGGACACATGACTTAGATTGAAACCCTACGTTTTTGGGGAATTTGAAGGCTAGAGATTTAGTTTTGAAGGGACTCTATGGGTGGAAACAACCCATAGATGAATAGCCACCATACCTTGCTTAAGAATCTCCAAGAAATTTGAGGAGGAAACTTTTAATTTGTCAAACCCTATCTCCAAGTCTACTTTTCTTCTTCTTTGGGTTTTACAGAGAGAAATATTGACAAGAAGATGAAGTATTAGTTTGATTTGGGTGTTTGAGTATAATGACTTAGTTTAGGGAATTTTGACTTAAAAACAACTTATATAGTAACCCTAAAAATACCCAAAATGACCCCACTTTAATTGGACTTGAAAGGAAATGACTTGACTAACCTTCATTTAAGTAACCACATCAGGTACTACGAGCCACCTTCATGAGCCGGGGTTATGACCACGATCCGTGGTCCCACTCGTGAAAGTAGGGTAGTAGATAGGCACTGGGTGCCTTAAGGTTCCTTGCCCAAGTCATTCCCACAAGGGGCTCCATGAGTCGTGGTCCCACTCATGGTCCTTGAGGCAGTTGCTAGGTTAATTTGTGGCACAAGCTACTTTGGTCAAGGCATCTTCATGAAGGGCTCCTCGAGCCGTGGTCAAGACCACGAACCGTGGTCCCTTCCGTGATATTGAGGCATTAGCTAGGATTTTTGGTAGCTATTTTTCCATGGTCAAGGAATGTTCACGAGCCACCTACACAAGAGGTGTTGTGGACCATGATCCGTGCTTCCCCTCGTGAAGGTGGGGCAGTGTGTTCAAAGCTAGTGGCAGCCTTAGCCTTTGGCTTGTCACTTGCCCCTTGGCCTTGACCCTTATAGCCCTCATTTCAACTCTGAAAGGTCTTCTAAGCTATGGGGAGTCATTTTATGATTTTTTTCCCTTATGTTTAGGCTCTAGTTTAACCTACTATTTTCTAGAGTGTTACAAGAGTTGAGCAAAACTTTGCGAAAGATGAATAATCAAGGGGTCTAAGTCAATCCCATCGGAGGAAAATCAAGGTGATGTAGTTGAATTTCAGCCTCTTGGGTTGTTCATGAGCACGCTCAGGATCATGTTGGTAGTCTACTGGGATATGCATTGAGGGTGAAGGATCCACAAGAACCAAGACTGCGTGATAATTACAGGTTTGAATTCAACACTATCCAATCTGAAGGACCCATTGTTCTCCCTCCTCTACCTCCGGGGCACACATTCTTTGTGACTAGAAGTTTGATGCAGATGCTTACAGCAAGGGGGTTATTTTTTGGTATGGCTTCAGAAGATTCGCATGGGCACATGGCCAAGTTGAGGAATGTTTGTAGGAGTTGTGTGGGGTGACCGAAGTTGGATATGAACATCATAGGGTTGAGAGTATTCCCTCTATCATTGACCGGTGATGTTGTTGTATGGTTTTCTAAGCTTTCGTACAACTCGATTCATACATGGGACCAATTGCACAAGGTGTTCATGGCCAAGTACTTTCCGTTGTCAAATAAACTGAATCACAAAGATACACTCAACAACTTCATGGCACTACCTGGGAGTCTATGAGTAGCTTATGGGATAGGTTCACTGCAGTCATAAGAAGTGTTCCGAACCAGCGCATTGATGATGAGTCACTAAAGGAGTATTTCTACAGAGGTCAAAATGACAATGGTAAGGTTGTGCTTGATTCTATCACTCGAGGATCATATGGTGAGTTCACTTTTGAGGAGATTGCTGAGAAACTGGAGAAGATTTCTCGAAACAACAAAGCATAGAGCACTCAAAAGTCAGACACTGGATGAAGCACTTTTGCAGTTCAATCTACACCTAGTTAATCTGTCAATTCGTGAGGAGACAGCTCAGATAAGGACGGAACTTGGGTTGGTTTAGAATCATGTAAGTGGAGGTCCAGAAAAGGTAAATGCGGTAAATAACTTTACTAGGACTCCACCACCACCGGGTGAGGAATGCTACTATGAAGAGGGTGCTTACTTGGTGAATGATCAGACGGTGGGTTTCCGAGCCAATGCCTAGGGTTCTAATGCAAATAATTGGCACCAAGATCAAGGATTCCAAGGTTGGAACTATGGTAACTAAAATCGAGAGGGTCAATATGTCCGAGATGGAAACTACAATTCTGACAACAACTACAACCAGATAAACTATGGCAACAAAAACGAGAGAGTTGGGCCTTAAGTTCCACCTGCAAATCGGGAATCTTGTAATAGGGAAGCCGGAGGTAATATGTCACGGATTGAGGATATGATTCAGAAGATGGTTAAGAGGTTTAACTTAACTGTTCAGAATACGAAAGAGATGCGAAATGACTTGTCTGGAATCAGTCAAAAAATTGATGCCCATGCAGTGTCGATAAAGTAACTTGAGCAGCAGTATAAATAGTTGTCCACTACAGTAAACGCACATCAGCCGTGCACACTTCCTAGCAACACCATCCAAAATTCGAAGAATGATGGGCATTGTATGGTAGTCACTAATCAAGGGGGTAAACAGACCACTGATCTTCCTATGCCGTCAGAGGTTGAAAAAGATGATGATGAGATTGAGGTTACTAGAGAGTCCAAGAATGCTACAAAGATGGAAGAGGAGATAACCCAAAAAGTTATCCTTATGCTTAGATCTCCACCTCCATTCCCACAGAGGATGGTTAAGAAGAATGAAGAAGGGAAATACCCCAGGTTTATTACTATGTTGAAACAACTTTCTATCAATGTTCCGTTGATAGAGGCTTTGGAGCAAATGCATGGGTATAGGAAATTTATGAAATATTTGGTGACTAAGAAGAGGGCCGTCAATTTTGAAGATGATGATAGGTTGCAACATTGCAGTGCTATTGCTACTAGGTCGCTTATGCAGAAGAAAAAGGATCCTGACGCTTTCACTATTCCATGTACCATCAAGTTGTTGCATTTTGTGAAGGCGTTGTGAGATTTGGGTGCGAGAATTAATCTTATGCCGTTATAAATTTATAAGGGTTTGGGTTTAGGAGCTCCAAAACCGACTGCAATGCGATTACTCATGGCCGATAGAACTGTGAAGAAGCCCATTTGTATTCTCCAAGATGTACTTGTGAAAGTGGAGACGTTTATTTTTCCAGTGGATTTTTTGATACTCTACTCTGAGGTTGATTTTGTGGTTCCCATCATCCTAGGGAGACCATCCTTTTCTATTGGGAGCGGCTTAATCAATATGGAGAAAGGGCAGATGAATTTCTGATTGAATAGTGAAGAGTAACTATTAATATTTGTAGGTCCATGAAGCAAGAAAGTGATCTCAAGTTAGTGTCATTGGTGAATCATATTGTGGAGCGAGGTTCTGATTTGTCTATTGAAGAGAGGTTGGGTGTTGAGGCAGTTGCAGCGGTAATGATGAATTTTGAGGGTGATGGTATTGATGACTATGATGAGTTAGTTTCCGCACTTTATAGGTTCAAATTCCATTCCAAACTGAAAAAATTAGAATTAGATATAAAGAATCGCGGCTCTCCACCCGCAAAGCCTTCTGTTGAAGAGGCTCCAAAATTTGAGCTTAAGGCTCTACCATCACATTTGAGGTATGTATTCTTGGGTAGAGATGGTACTTTACCGGTTATCATTGCGGCCGATTTGAATGCGGAACAAGTTGAGGCTTTGGTTTCTGTGTTGAAGAGGTTCAAGAGGGCTATTGGGGGGACTTTTGCGGACATTATTGGGATTCCTCCTGGCATTTGTTGACATAAAATCCAACTCATGCCGAATCAGAAGCCTAGTATTGAGCATCAAAGGAGAATAAATCTGCCTATGCAAGAGGTAGTGAAAAAGGAAATCATCAAGCTATTGGATGCTTGAGTCATTTATCCCATTGCAGATAGTAGTTGGGTTTGTCCTGTTCACTGTGTGCCAAAGAGACGTGGGATTCCTGTGGTACCTAATGTGAAAAACGAGCTTGTTCCGATGCGTCCAGTTACTGGATGGAGAGTATGCATTGACTACCGTAAATTAAATAATTGGACAAAAAATGACCACTTCTCTATGTCGTTCATGGATCAGTTGTTGGACTGCCTTGTTGGTAAGTGTTGGTATTACTTTTGTAATGGTTATTCAGGCTACAATCAGATCTGCGTAGCTCCGGATGACCAAGAGAAGACCAAATTCACTTGCCCTTATGGGACTTTTGCCTTCAAACAGATGTCATTTGGGTTCTGTAATGCTTCAGCAACCTTCCAGTGTTGCATTATGTCGATATTTTCTAATATTGTGGAGGACACTATTGAGGAATTTATGGATAATTTCTCTATAGTAGGTGACTCATTTGATGGTTGTTTAGATCATTTGGCCGAGGAACTTAAACGGTTTGAAGAGTGCAATGTTGTGCTCAATTGGTAAAAGTGCCACTTCATGGTGAAAGGGGGATAGTTCTGGGCCATCAGATTTCTGAGAAGGGTATTGAGGTTCATAGAGCTAAAGTTGAGGTATAGAAAAGCTTTCACCACCTATCTCATTTACAGGTGTTAGAAGTTTTCTTGGGCATGCAGGTTTTTAGAGGAAGTTTATCAAGGATTTCTCCAAAAATGCACACCCATTGTGCAAATTACTCGAAAAGGAGTGTATGTTTGATTATTAAGATGCTTGTCTGAGAGCATTTGGAGAGTTGAAAGAAAAGCCAGTTTCCATAACTATCATTATTTCACTGGATTAGTGGCAACCGTTTGAAGTGATGTGTGATGTGAGTGGAGTGGCGCTTGGTGTGGTATTGGGACAGTGGCGAGAGAAGATTTTTCATCCTATTTACTATGCCAGCAAAGCTCTAAATGTGGCTCAAAAGAACCATAAAGTGACTAAACATGAACTCTTTGCTGTGGCTTTTGCATTTGAGAAATTTCGATCCTATTTGCTTAGTACTAAGGTCATAGTGCATACTGACCATTCTGCATTGAGGTATCTAATGGCTCAAAAGGATGCAAAACCAAGGTTAATTAGATTGGTGTTGTTGCTGCAAGAGTTCGATTTTTAGGTGAAAGACAGAAAAGGGACTGAAAATCAAGTTGCCGATCATTTGTCCAGATTAGAGGAGGAAGCGATGCTCAAGCTAGGAGATGGAGCTGGAATTGATGATGTTTTTCCAAATGAATAGGTATTGGCTGCTTCTCATGATCTTATTCCTTGGTTCACAGACTTTGCTAACTACTTGGCAAGTGATCTAGGTCCATCAAATTTGTCGTTTCACCAAAGGAAAAACTTTATGCATGATGTGAACAAGTTCTTTTGGGATGAGCCTTATTTGTTCTATATTTGTGCTAATGGGATAATTCGTTGTTGTGTGCCCGAGGTTTAGATGATGAGCATACTACAGGTGTGTCACCCTTCACCTATTGGTGGGAATCATAGTGGCATTCGAACTGCGCATAAAATTTTGTAGTCTGGGTATTATTGTCCTACCATCCACAAAGATGCTCACGATTTCGCCAAGTCTTGTGATCATTGCCAAAGTGAAGTAGGAATCTCAAAATGGCAAAAGCTACCTATGAATCTGATATAGGTGATTGAGTTGCTTGATGGTTGGGGCATTGATTTGATGGGTCCATTTGTGAGTTCACATGGGATGAAATATATTCTTTTTGCGATTGATTATGTGTCGAAATGGGTGTAAACAATTGCTCTTTGAAACAATGAAGGTAAAAGTGTCACCTCATTACTGAAAAAGAATATTTTATCTAAATTTGGTACACCTAGGGCGATTATCAGCGATGGAGGTTCCCACTTTTGTATTAAGTTGTTCAAGGTATTGCTAGAGAAATATGGAGTCCGTCACAATGTAGCCACTCCTTACCATCCCCAGTCTAGTGGGCAAGTTGAACTGTCCAACAGAGAGATAAAGCAAATCCTTGCTAAGACAATGAATGCAAACAAAACTGATTGGTCGAGGAGGCTTGATGATGCTCTATGGGCCTATTGCACCGCATTCAAGACTCCCATAGGTATGTCCCCCTACCAACTTGGATATGGGAAGTCTTGCCATTTGCCGGTAGAGCTAGAGCATAAGGCTATGTAGGCGCTATAGAAGTTGAATTTGGATTGGGACACCGCATTGAGTCAAAGAGTGAATGACATGAATGAGCTTGATCAATTTCACTTAAAATCTTGCGAAAGTTCAGCCTTGTACAAGGAGAAGATGAAGAAGTATCATGATCAAAAGATTGAAAAGCGTTAATTTGCTATGGGTGATCTGGTGCTTCTATTAAACTCAAGGTTGCTCTTGTTTCCGAGCAAGCTCAAGTCCAAGTGGACCGGGTCATTCATAGTCACTGAAGTGGTCCCACATGGAGCGGTCGAGCTCGAGAACAAGGAGGTAACAAGGTTCAAAGTGAATGGTCAAAGGATCAACTTTTTCTGTGATTTGAGATTATTACTCAAAAACTAGCTCAAAGGCTCTCTTGGAAATCAGTGTAAGATTTTTGACGACTCTGCGCTGCTTTCAACCTCTCTTGAATAACTTTCACTTTCTCCATAGCTTGATGAACTAAGTCTGGTCCTATCATCCCAGCTTCACCAACACCATCCAATTGTTGATCTGCATCTTCTCCCATAAAGAGCTCCATATGGAGCCATCTTGATCCTAGAGTGGTAACTATTATTGTAAGAAAACTAAATGAGAGGTAGGTGATCATCCCAATTACCTTTAAAATCAATCACACAGGTTCTCAACATATCTCCTAAGGTCTGAATAGTACCTTCTTCGTGACCATCTGTCTGAGGATGAAAAGTACTACTCAAGTTCACCTTTAAACCTAAGCCTTCTAGAGTGACTTCCAAAATTGTGTAATAAATTGTGCACCTCTAATTGAAATAATGAAACTGGAACCCCATGAAGTCTAACCACCTTTTGAAGATACAACATGGCATAATCCTCTGTTGAAGGGGTAGTTTGTACCGGCAAAAAGTGGGCTAATTTTTTCATTCTATAAACAATCACCCAAATAGAATCATGTTGCCTGCGAGACCGTGGCAACTCAGTAATGAAGTCCATATTTATCATCTCCCACTTACATTCTGGAATCTCTACATTCTGAGCCATGCTTCCAGGTACATCTCTTGGAGTTCATCCACCCTTGGTACATACATCCTACCTTGATACCTCAATACGCCATCTCCCCCTTATTCAAAAGCCAATACTTTTTGCTTATGAACAATTTCCTTCAATTCAAGAAATATGGGATCTTGGTTTTGCATCTCGTTCACTTCTAACACTAAGGATGATTTAGCCCTATTCATCACCACTACTCCTCCTTCTGTGGAATCCATTAGGTGAACTTCTAATCGTGCAAGTCTATGCACATCTCTAGCTAGATCTTTCATATCTTCCTCAAAATGAGTGGTACTGCCCATAGAAAACTTGCACAAGGCATTAGTAAAAACATTAGCCTTACATGGGTGATATACAATACTCATGTCATAATCCTTGAGTAATTCTAACTACCTCCTCTGTCTGAGATTAAGATCTTTCTGACTAAACATATACTAGAGACTCTTGTGAACAGTGAACACATCTACATGAACACCATACAAATAATGACGCCATATTTACAAAGCAAATACTACGACAGCCAACTCTAGATCACGGGTCGGATAATTCTTCTCATGAACTTTCAACTGTCTGATAAGCTATAACTTTTCAATTCTGCATTAACACACAACCCAAACCAACTCTAGACGTATCACAATACACAATAAAACTTTGAGTACCTTACGATAAGGTCAATACTGGAGCAGTAGTCAACCTCTTTTTCAATTCCTAAAAGCTTTTCTCACAAGCTTCAGAACATTGAAACTTAACTGTCTTCTGAGTTAACTTGGTCAAACGAGAATAAATGGATGACAACCCCTCTAAGAACCTTCTATAATATCCAGGAAACCCCAAGAAACTCCTAATATCAGTTGGACATGTGGGTCTAGGCCAATTCTTTACTGCCTCTATTTTCTGGGTATTAACTCTAATTCCATCACCGAAAAAATGTGGCGTAAGAATTCCACAGACTCAAGCCAAAACTAACATTTAGAGATCTTAGCATACAACTCCTTATCCATAGAGTTTGGAGAACTATTCTGAGATGGCTAGCATGATCTTCCTCATTTCTTGAATAGATTAGAAGGTCATCAATGAACGCTGCAGGCGCATTGGTTAAATCGAACGACATGACCAGAAACACATAATGACCATAACGGGTCCTGAATGGTGTCTTCGGAAAATCACATTTAATTACTCTTAACTAATGGTGGCCTGATCTGCTATCTATCTTAGAAAAACAAGTAGGACCCTGAAGCTGATAAAAAAGATCATCAATTCTCGGAAGAGGATACTTATTCTTGACGGTAACCTTGTTCAACTGGCATTAATCTATACACATCCTAAGGGAACCATCTTTAATCCTCACAAATAAGACTGGAGCTCCCCAAGGTGAGACACTTGGACGAATAAAACCCTTATCAAGGAGATCTTTCAACTGGTCTTTTAGCTGTTTCAACTCCGCTGGAGCCATTCTATATGGCAGAATAGAGATAGGATGAGTATTGGGAAATAAACGTATACCGAAGTCTATTTCTCTCTCAGGAGGGACTCTAGGTAGATCATCAGGAAAGACTTCTGGAAACTCACTCACAACTGGAACTAACTCAATAGGAGTTGTCTCAACACTAGAATCATTAACTCGGACTAAGTGATAGACACACCCCTTGGAGACTAACTTTTTTTCCCTAAGGTACAAAATAAAATGACCCTTAGGCATTGCTGAACTACTCCTCCACTAAAAGATTGGCTCATTAGGAAACTAGAACTTGACAACTCGACTGCTACAATCAATCGAGGCATAACAGGCATGAAGCCAGTCCATACCAAGAATGACATCAAAATCTACCATGTCTAACTCAACTAAATCATCCATGGTGTTCTTGTGATTAATGGAAATGGTACAATCACGATAGACTCGCTCAGCTAGAATAGACTCCACAACAGGTGTAGAAACACAAAAGGGGTCACAAAGTTTCTCAAGAAGAACATCAAATTTCATTTCAACATAAGGAGTCACAAAAGATAAACTCGCTCCTGGGTCTAGCAAAGCATTAACATTAGGAGTAAGGACTTTGAGCATACAAGTGACAGCATCTAGATAATTCTCTTTCTCTTGATGACTTGGAATAGCATAAAGATGGTTTTCTCCTCCGCCTGCCTCTGAAGTAGCTCCTCTAGATGAGGTTTTGTCTGGTGGAGCAACTGATGAAGATTGGGCTTTATTGCCCTGATTCCCATTGCCTTGTCGGTTCTTAGGGAACTCTTTCATGAAGTGATCCTCTTGACCACACTTGAAACAACCGGTGGAGCCATCGTCACACTTACTTGGGTAGTTACTACCACACTTAGCACATGTAGGAGCCTTGTTACCTTTTTGTGCCACACTACCCTGTGACTGACCAGGTCTAGCTCTGAAGTTCTGCAAATTCTGACTATTATATTCACCGTTGTTCCTTGGTGCAGGTGCACTAGCAGATGATGGAGCAGGTCCCTTATGCTTTCGTTAAAAGGAAGAACGGTTCACATTACTCATTTGTTGCCCCGACTCATTACCTGTCTTAGCTCTCTTGTTTCTAAACTCTTCCCTATCTCTCAGCTTCTCTTCCTCAACCTGTGCACATAAACCATGAACCTTGCAATAACCATGTCCTCTATTAACATAGCTGTCTTTCCCTCTTTTCTTGACAGACGGGACAACCCAGCAACAAATAGACTCATCCTGCTAATCATATCAGCAACCATCTCCAGAGCATATTGGGAAAGTAGGATTAGTTCAAACTATATTCATGAACACTTAGTGAATCCTGCTTATGGGTAAGGAATTCTCGTGCCTTGGCTTCTCTCAATTCCCTGGGAAAAAAGCCCCAAGAAAGCCTTCTCAAACATAGCCCAACTCAAAATTGGTGCATCATCAGCCCTACCCTTCTTCACTGGTCAAACCAAGTGCTAGAAACATTCTTCAGTTGATATGCAGCTAGTTCCACTCGCTCAACAATGACAACGTGCATAACCTCTAATACCTTTTCTGTTCCTCAACAAAACTTTCCGGATCCTCAGTAGTGCTTGAACCTGTGAAGCTTGGAGGATTCATCCTCAAGAACTCGCGGATTCTTTAAGTATCAAACTCTTCATGTAGAGCCCCTCTTTGTTTCCCAACTTGGTTGGTCACAACTTGACTTATCATTCAGATTGCTTCCCAATATTCAGCATTGGTGACCTCTCCTTGGGGTTGCATTTATGATCCATTAGGTACCCCTTGCTCCTTAACGTTCCTCCTAGCATGACGACATCAAACAGCTCTTCATGGAGGCATGATCAACTAAAAGACACGCGCAAGCACGAGTTAGAAAGAAAGTTCATTGATATTAACTCTATCACACAAAATTGAATGTAAAAGAAGTGAGGATGTTCCTAAATGTTGCAGCCTCCTAATTATAGATGTGGCACACTTCACATCGATAACTAGGACTCTTTTGATACGGCTTCATAGACTCCCCAGGACTCTTGAACTCTGTGCTCTGATACCATGTTTGTCACGTTTCAACCCTACAACCTGGGATGGACTGGCACTGCAAAACCATTACTGGCACCAAGCGAACCCTTGGCCTGGCTAGACTCTCTGCGAAAGACTTTAAGCAATAAGAAGAGAATTCATATAACGTCCCAAAAAATGATAGGTTAAGCTAGAGCTTAAACGTGCAGATTAACGTCAAGAGTTAAGGGTAAGGGCTAAGGGTTTTGGGTGTAGGCCATGGATTAGGAACATAGGGTACCTAAAACTAGGCCTAACTACTGCCTTCCTAGACCACGAAGGTATTCACGACCCGTTGTGGCCACCCGTGGTTGGCTTGGCAGTAAGCCCTAATATGGTGCCAAGGCAAGGCTCTCCTTCACGAGCCACTTCACGACTCGTGCTCATGACCATGGGCCATGGGAAGGCTCGTGGGATTGCCTTAGCTTGATGAGGGTTATGTCTTGATTAGGGAGCTACTGCCCCCAAAAACCACGGGTACCACCATGAGCCGTAGTGTTCTACACGGTCCGTCAAAGTGTTCGTCAAGATGACTTGGTTGCAAGGCAACTTGGCCAAGCTACTGCCTCCAAAACCACGACCATCACTATGACTCGTGCTCTTGACCACAGATCGTGAGAGGTCTCGTGGTCCACCCTTAGGCCCTTGAGAGCTTGGCAAGGTTGGTATGCACACTGCCTAGGGAACCACGGGCACCACCACGAGCCGTGGTGCCCCTCACGACAGGTGAAGTAGGGCGTGGTCCCTGACGGGGCTGCTTAAAATGAGGAGTTTTAAGTAACTTCCCTTTCATTAATTATTATGTGGTGTTTATTTTAAATGGTTTATATCACTAGTATATATAGTTTTAAGTCATTTACTCCTTTATTCTCCAAAATCCAAATAAAAACAAAAGTTGTTCTTCCTCCCGAAAATTCTCTCTCTAAACTCAAGGAAGAAGAAGGGAGCCATCGAAGCCAAGGTTGGTGGATTTCAAGTGTTTCTTCCTCAAATTTCGTGGGGAATCAATAGCAAGGTATGGTAGTACTCATCCTTGTTTAACTTTTCATTCAAGAAGCCAATTCCAAAGGTGATTTCAAGTTATCAAAAACCTAGGGTTTTACTCAATCTAATGGGTTCCTTCATCAAACATTTTCAAATGTTTATTAATGACATATTATGATTGTATTTGTGTTTAATTGATGATTTATGATGAAAATGCTATGAACCCATGAATTCTCTCAATTCCTAATTTGTGCCTTTATGAAGTGGGTTTGATGATTATGAAAGCTTATGAATGGAATATGTCTAAATTGCTTTGGTATATTAAATTGTATCATTATCCATGCCTTAATTATGGTAAATTGTTGGTGTGTTGATGAATTGAGATTCATGGCCTTGAAGGCATAGAATAAGGAATTGAGTTAATATCATGATACCTTGTGTATGAATGTGAATCCAATGAAGTTAATGTGATCATGTATTGAATGTAATTGTGTTATTATTTAAAGGTTATTTCTCAACTTGACACTTACGAATGTTGATGATGTAATGTGAAGGGTTCTTCATGGAAATTGTATATCTTGAATTGGTAGGCTTATGCATCCTATTCTTGTATAAATGAAAGTAATGTGGATTGATGTATCTTGAATTGTAAGGCTAAGGTACCCTTTCTTGTATTGATGAATGTGTATTGACTTGATGAATGTGAATCGATAAGCTTAGGGCATTCCTTTCACAAATGAATGCTGAAGTATTCTAGGCTATGTCTTGAACCGGTAGACCTATTGTTGGTAGCCCTTCATGATGAGTCTAGAAACTAATGTGATGTTAAAACTTGAATCGGTAGTCCTAGTATTGGTAGCCCTTTCATGTGTAAAAATGATGAACATTGTATCGATAGACCCAAATGTTGGTAACCCTTCTTGAGGATTTAATGAGCTATCCATGTAATGTACCATGAATTGATAGGCCTATGACATTCCTTTCATGTGTAATGATGTTTCTTGGGTCGATAGGACCATGGCATTCCTCTCAAGAACAATAATGAAATGTAAATGAACTAATCTATGGGAATGGAGGCTAAGAACCGAGTGGATATGGTAAGATGGAAACTCTCCCAATGTTAGGCTAGGGTTCCAATAAACATCTTCCTAGCCCATAAATATGTGCCCACATAGGATTTTAGCTAGTGGATTCCATCAAGGCTAAATGTACCAAGTTCTACCTTAGGCAACTAGGACACCTTTTTACGGTGTGGGGCCATATGACACCGGATTCCATGATTAGCTCTCATGGTCTATGTCGGTTAATGCTTATTCCCATCATGTGAGATGTGCATTATGGTTTCTTGAGAAGTTCTATGAAGTGCGGGTGGTAGTATGGGATGCCATCCACGCATTGCATGAGTAGGCTTTGAGAGTGTCATACTGACTTCTCTAAGTCTTAATGACTAATGTATGAAAGTCCTCTTAATGAAGCTAATGAAGAATGTTGACTTAAATGTCTAATGTAACTATCCATGCTATACTTGGGTTGTATTATGAGTTATTTTCACTTCTCATATCTTATGAAATGTTTATGTCTCTTATGTATGGATATTGTGTTAAGGTGAAATTTTGAATGTTACGTTAACTTTTGGTGACCTTAATGTGGTATTTTAGTGTGGATGGTGGTATGGGACACTATCCATACATTGCACAAGGTATAGCATAAGATTTAATGTGAAGGTAATGGTTTAATGTTGATTATGTCTCTATTGTGAGAAATGACTTATATGTTGGTTATATTTGTATAATATGCCTCTTATGCTTATATTCACGAAATTTTATCAAAATGGCATACAAGCATGACTTTCAAATTAAATGTCCATTTTAAGCAAGTTTTTGCATTACTGGCATACTTAGTACTTAATTGTGCTAACCCACATTTTCTTCATGTTTTACTAGAAGTGTAGGTTCTCCGGCAAGTGAGTTGCTTCTCTCTAGTTTCTCTTTAGTTCAAGGGCTTGGATTGAGATTTCCTCCAAGGCTAAGTGGCATGTCCTCATAGATCGAGGACAAGTGTTTAGATGTTTCTTTTCTTTCATGTATTATACATTTTGAGAGTTTCTACTGTAAATGGCCGTGACCTTACTTTAGTTTTCAAGATATTGTTTTTAGATGGCCATTTGAGACAATAGACTTCTGTTATGTTTCAAGTGTTTTTAAATGAAGATTTTGGATTGTTTGGATTTAAATAAGTTTTAATTCCGTACTATTCTCTATTATCGAATGCAATGAAATGCTATGAGGCTTGTATGAGACCCCTTCGAGGTCAAGTATGTCGTGTCGCATCTAGGGGCTAGCCTTGGGTCGTGACAATTCAAATGCAATATAACTCAACTGTCTCAAAGTAAACTCAGAATGTTTTAGAAATAAACATTTGACTTACCCAAAATGGCAACTCAAATTAGAAAATAAGCCAATAACAGGACAATGACAAATGAACAACTAATTGTCTATGAATCCTTTAACAACTGATATGGATGTTTGAACAAGACCCACGACATCCTCATGAACTAACTATAAAACAGTGAAAAGGGGTCCTCTGAAAGAAATGAGGCTCACCAATTGATTTTGAGTGCTCAACTGGATCAACGAGGCGCTGGATGCTGATCATGGTTACCTGTATTTGCATCATAAAATGATGCTGGCCAAATGGCAGCACTCTATTGAATGTACGAGTATGCCATGGGAATACTAAACATGATATAAGCTTGAGAGGAATCTGAAAATAATACTTACCTTAGCTTTACTCAACTCATGGATACTCAACTCAAACACAAATTAAAGCAACAATAAAGGTGTTGTTATACAAAGCATTTAAAACAATAGGTGAAAACTCAATGTGTTAAAGAAATACAATAGCAACTCAGTTTACATATAAGGTACTATAATATTGTGGGAGTTTCTCTAACTGACAACCATCACTATGAGCTAAAGTGATGATACAAGCATCTCGCCCATGTTGCCAGAACTATCCTATATCTTGTTGTGATACAGAACGCCTCAACTAAGTGGATCCACTAGTCTATGTTAAAAAGCACTAAGGAATCATCTAAAAGTATGACCCTTTCTACCCATGATGACTACATGGTTTATGGAGACTTGAGTTATTATGAACTCGTCCCCATATCGGTGCTCAATACTACTCCCAAAATATACTCAACTTATATGTCTTAAAACACAACTCTTTCTGTTATTTGAGATAATTACTCAAAAACTAGCTCAAAGGCACTCTTGGAAATCGGTGTTTCCTGTCTTGTTTAAATGTGAAAACATTTCAACTCTTGGGAATACTGAGTTCCCGTATAATCTTTGAAGAAATAAACTTTACTATTACTCTTTACTCAACTCCAAACTAAAGCCTTAAAACAAAGTTAAAATATGTGTAAAAGACTTTTGATAAACACAATGAACTTCTCTGGAATTGACTCTTAACTTTCCTTGAATTGAATTATAAATTCAAGGCTCAAGATCTCATTTTTTTGGATGATTTCATGATGTTTAGACGTACCTTAGAGTGTCAAAATCCACTAGGAAACTTAGGTATGTTGCTAGGGAACTAGTATGGAAAGAAGTGGGCAAAAATGGAAGACATAGCGTCCCTGGCGCTCTGTGTGGCGCAGGGAGTTGGAGCCCAAACTTTAGTCTGTGTTGGGGTGCTCTGAGTGCCCGGTGCTCTAGAGCCCAATCTTCAGACTCTAAAGTGGGGCTCTCTGAGTGGCGAGACGCCCCTGCCCATAAATTCCCCAATTTTTCTTACCCGTTTTTCAACTCTAAACCCTCTAAACTCAACTAGTTTCTTCCCTAAACGCCTAGAATCGAATACACAACAAAAATGCACAAGAACCTACTCAAAAGTACATCAATTCTCATGAATTTAACTCAGGAATTCCACAACAACTTCAACAAATAAAAAACCCAATCGAATTTCAACAAAACCGATCAAGGACTTAATTTCAAAACATTCAACAATCAAAATTCACTAAAATAAATCATGTGTAGCGCGTGGGTGAAATAACCCAATGCTATGTGATCTCACATACCTCATAGGGATCACCCCTTGACGAAATCCACGATCTTAGCTTCAAGAATTTGACGATTACTTGCTTCTTCTCCTCTTTTCTCCTCTTATTTTGTCTTCTCTCAAAACCCTAACTTAGTTTTCAAAAGCGTAAACTGAACTCAATCAGTTTAGACCCTAACTTAATCACCAAAAACGAAATTAATTAATTGGGTGTCGAAAAGACCATAATGCCCTTTTAAAGTCCGGTTTTGCCTTTCCTTATCTAGATAGCCCAACTTCAAATGGACATATCTCACTCGTATGGACTCTGAATTGGGAAAACTTGGCGGCGTTGGAAAGAAAATGCAAATATCTTTCCTACAATATTTTATAGATCACCTAAATCATCCCGATCTAGGAGTTATAGTCATTTGAAGTTGACCAAAAACTCAAACTTCAAATAACATAACGGATTTTCCAGATTTTTTATTATTTCCAAAAATGACTCTTTCTAATTCTAACTCTTTCTAGTTCTTTCAAATAGAGAGGTGTTAAATGTCTAATGGTATTTTCCAAATTTATTTCTAACATATTTCATTTTATTAAGAATCTTAGTACCTGACAGTCATTTAGGTGCAACCTCCAATTCCACAAGGCCATTGAACGTAATTTTATCTTTTCGAAACTTTTGACTATGAGGTAACCATTACTTATGAGTCATGAAATAATGCTTTCATCCATTTTTTCTGTCTTTTAAACATAGTATAAGATGACATGGATAATCATATATTATTTTCACGCCATATCCTGATAAGTTACCTAGTGCTGGAAAATCACTGATTGTCTAAAGCAATGATGCACACATTTGAAAGATGTGATTGTTTGATGCATCATAAGTGGCAACACCAATCCATAATTCTTTTAAATCATCAACTAAGGGTCATATATAGATATCAATATCATTATCGGGAGCACGAGGGCCACAAATAATCATTGATAATATCGAATATGGTTGTTTCATGCACAACCATAGTGGCAGGTTATAAGGAACCAAGGCGACCAAGCATGTGCTATGTGAGATAGACATAGGCTTTAATGGAAAAGCCATTTGAAGCCAATCTAAGTATAACATTCTGAGTGTCTTGAGCGTACATCTGTTTCATGAAAATTCCTCCAAGCAATATTGTCAGCAAGATGTTGCGTTACCCCATATTTAGTGCGACCTTAAGCATGCCAACTCAATTGGGTAGATGTTTTACTCGACATAAATAGTCTTTGAAATCATGGTACCAATGGAAAATATTTAAACACTTTTGCTGGAATTTTTGAAGTTTCTGAACTACTGCCAATGATTCACCTTTAAACTGTTTGTATCATGGAGCTTTACAGAACTTACAATATTCCAATAAATCATACAATAATTTGGACATGGATGCATTTTCTTATATTCAAGTCCTAAATCATTCACAATTTTCTTCATCATTAAAGGATTTGTATAATATTTCACCTTCAAAAATCACACTTTTAACAACTTTAGCAACATGGAAAATGAATTGTTACTCCACCCAATAAGACACTTTAAATGTATAATATGAACAAGAAATGAAAGTAGAGAACACTTGCTACCAGGGTATAACTAATGTTCAACTTTTCTCAATAATTTTAGAAATTCTCCAGTCTACTTATCATACCCCTATTATGTTGATTTGAACAAGTCAATCCATCACAACTTGTGTCCATATCAACAGAGTTAGATATAGGAGGAATTTCAAACGTTTCAAGTAACATGTCTTGCATTTCATCACCTTTATCTAACTGATGAACACATATTGATGAAGATGATCTCTCACCATGAAAAATCCAACTAGTGTAACTAGTTAGAAATTCATCAATCACATTATGTTCAACAATCAAATCTTTTTGAACAAATTTCATATTACGTCAGTTTTGACATGGACACATAATTTCAGAGGCATTAGGCCTATCTAATGACGCAAAACTGAAGAAATTTGATGGGTCCAATCTTATATAAAGTATCATGTCTATTTTTTATATTTGTCCAACTCTTATCCATTAAGATTATAGCCTATGAATATAGTAAATAAATATCAATTAAAAAATTAGACATTCAAAATCAATTAACAATATTAATAAAATAAATATACTAATAATGGAACCACACAATTTGGCTTTTGTTATAACTACCATCAACTAGCATGACGAAAAAGTTTTGCCAAGAAAACATATGACGGGAATTTTTGTATAACCTAAAGGGACCAAGCCTAATTATGAGTAGCAGCCGTAAATCAGTGATCATGATGGAGTGATATTTTTATAAAGTGTATGCTTCTATTTTTGTTTCTTTTTCATATATTTGCTCAAATTTGTAGATAGATTATCTCAAGTTGGTCATTTGATAATGTTTTGTAGTTTTATATAACTAATTAGGTTCATATAAAGTGGTATCCTCACAAAAAATGTTAACCAAGAACCTAGTACGACTATGGTGATGTGTATACTGCTATATGTATTGCATCCGATGAGAATACAATTACCATCTTAATGTCATAAACTATAAATTATATGATCGACGTTAAATGACAACCATAAATTACTCTAGAAATTACGGATTGGCTCTATATAAAATAACTATTTAAACACCCCTTTCTTACTTATACCATTTCCTCTTCATTTATCACACACATACGATTTATTCCAGTATCTAAAATGCAAGAATAAGAACTTGTCATAGTGGTAGAGTTTTTGTTCTCTATTTCAGTTGAAGCCATTTAAAAGGATGGATCTATAAAAATAAAATAAGAACAATAATGTACTTGTAAATTACTTCACTTAAAATTCTACAAATTTCACATCATTAATTCTGATTAGCTTCATTGGTGTTATATTCAGTTTTCAAAAAAGGAAAATAGATAAATTGTCTTCAAGAGAAAAAAAATAAAAAAAATAATTTCGTATTTCTTCAGCACACTAGATTACCTTATTGCCTGATTTTTAAAAATGATCTTGTAATGGGTAAGCAATATCGAACTACTAGACACCCAAAATATATAATTAACGATTCTATCAAACAAAATAATATATAGATATGAACCTGCAAAAGCCTCACAGGAAAGTCTTGAACTCTATATCAATGTTCTGCCAGTGGCTTGCATTCTTTTTCCCGTATTCTTCAAATTGCAAATCAATGATAAAATTTCGACAAGTAGATAGAATGTATGAGGACCATTTGTGTGATAATTACTTAATTTGTGAACACAATATAAGAAGTACTTTCAAGAACACTAAATCTATTTCTAATGTATAAATTTCTATAACAATATTTAGGTTGTTTTAATTACATTAATTCTATATCTTCAAATATGAATTAGTAAGACCTAAATTAGAGAAAAATAGCCTCAAGCGCAGCCAAAATGAAATAGGAAGGACGAAAGCCCTAAAACTTTGAAGCATAAAAGGAACTAAATGGAGGGAAGCACAAAAATCTCATCGCCAAATTATTTTTCCATCGTATATGCCGTTCTCAATATTTTTCGCTCCAAATCAACAACACTCCATATTTTTCGGTAGACTTTGATTTATAAAAAGCAAAATATAGTGGACTTGGCCAAATTGAAGAGAGGTTAAACTAGGTTTGAAGAAAGGAAGATTAATCCCACAAATTAGACTTTAAGAAAGGGTTTGAGGTTCATTCTAAAATAGGTCTTGGATGACTTTGGAATTTTTTTAAAAATTGTTTTTTTATTAAAAGGAGGCTTTTGGATGTTTACTCCATCTGATGTGGCCTTTAAAATACAAATAACTTAATTTAATTCTTTATTATAATTATTACTATAGCCTTTCACAAGACTTGTAATATATATATATATATATATATATATATACTAGTTTTCATGCACGTGAATATCAAATCATGTAGTACACTATTTTTAAAAATAATTTCAACATTATTATATAAAAAAATTAAATAAAAAAGTACAAATGGAATGATAAAGTAGAAGTTACTATAAATAGTGGATGTAAACTTTCTTTGGATTACTAATGAAAGTTATCAAATCAACATCCAAAAAATACCTATACCTATTTTTAATATAAAGCTAGATAAAGATAAGGTGATATAACAATTTTCTATGGCCTCCAATTAAATTTATCTTTCCGCAACTTCTATAAATCGCACTATAGTTTAAACATCTTAGGAAACTCCTCCATTTAAAGTTAAATAAGAGTATTACGAGCATGTGCTTATTGTTCCTTATCATAAAAGTAACAACGCTTTAGACAAGTCACAATTCTTTGAAAAGGTTACAACTCAACGGAAAACTTACAACTCTTTGGAAAAGTCGTATGCATTCAATATGAAGAAGCCTTCTTTTTATATAATATAATACTATATAAATACAGATAATATAAAATATAGAAAATATACTGAATTGGTTTTTAAGAAGAAGAAGAAGAGGACGAAGACGAATAAGAGAAGGATGAGGAGGAAGCGGATGACGAGGAGGAAGAGGAGGAGGAAGAGGAAGAGGAAGAGGAAGAGGAAGAAGAAGAAAAAGAAGAAGAGGAAGAAAGAAGAAGAAGAAGAAGAATAAGAAGAAGAAGAAAGAGAGGAAGAAGAAGAAGAGCAAAGACAAGAAGAAGAAGAAGAACAAGCAGAAGATGAAGAAGAGGAAGAGGAAGAATAAAAAGAAGAGGAAGAAAGAAGAGGAGGAAGAAGAAGAGGAAGAAAGAAGAGGAAGAAGAAGAGGAAGAAAGAAGAGGAAGAAGAAGAGGAAGAAGAAGACTAAGAAGAAGACTAAGAAGAAGAAGAAGAAGAAGAAGAAGAGGAGGAGGAGGAAGAGAAAGAAGAAGAGGAACATGAAGAGGAAGAAGAAGAGAAAAAAGAAGAACAAGAAGAAACCGAAGAAGAGGAAGAAGAGGAAGAAGAAGAATAGGAAGAAGTCGAGGAGGAGGAGGAGTAGGAAGAGGAAGAAGAAGAAGAAGAAGAAGAAGAAGAAGAGGAAGAGGAAGAAGAAAGAAGAGGAAGAAGAAGAGGAGGAAGAAGAAGAGGAGGAAGAAAAAAATGAAGAAGAATAAGAGGAGGAAGAAGAAGAAGAGGAGGATGAGGAGGAAGAGGAAGAGAAAGATAAAGAGGAAGAATAAGAAGAGGACGAAATAAGAGGAGGAAGAAAGAAGAGGAAGAAGTAGAGGAAAAAGAAGAAGAGTAAGAGGAAAAAGAGGGATGAAGAAGAGGAACAAGAGGAAGAGGAGGAAGGAGAAGAAGAAGATTAAGAATAATAATAATAATAAGAAGAAGAAGAAGAAAGTGATTATGAAGAAGAAGAAGAAGAAGAAGAAGAAGAAGAAGAAGAAGAAGAAGAAGAAGAAGAAGAAGAAGAAGAAGAAGAAGAAGAAGAAGAAGAAGAAGAA
>JAJONS010055976.1:0-23550 GCA_029582315.1 Solanum tarnii x Solanum tuberosum
CAATACTACTCCCAAAAATACTTTGGCTCATAAGTGTTTTAAACACATCTTTCTTTAGTTTGAGATAATTGCTCAAAGCTTAGCCCAAAGGCTCTCTTCGAAACATAGTTCCTTTCTTACTCAAATGTGAAAAACATTTGTAAACTTCTTCGGGAATACTTAGTTCCCTTATAACTTTTGAGAGAATGAACTCAACTCTATACACTTTACTTAACTTGGAAACTCTATACTCTTTACTTAACTTGAAACTTGAGCCTTAGAACGAAGTTAAAACGTTCAATAAAGACTCTTGAAAAACTTTAAAGACTTTCTTTGACTTACTTCTTAACTTCTAAGCTTGACTCTAACTTCACTTGACTTTGATCCTAACTTTCCTCGAATTGGATTACGGATTCAAGGGTAATGATCTCATGTTTATGGATGAGTTCGGGATGTCTAGATGTACCTTAGAGTGTTGAAAACAACGATAAATCATTGGTACATTACCAAGGAACATGTATGAAAAAGTGGGGAAGGAATGGGAAGGATTGGCGTCTTTGGCGCTCTGAGAGGCGCGGGGCGCCAGCCCTCAAAGCTCAGAAGGCCTGGTGGGGCTCTCTGCTTGGCGTGCCGCCCCACGTGTAGACGCTCAGAATCCCTTTTGGGGCGCGCTGGCTGGCGCGACCCCCCAGCCTTTTTCCAAAAATCCAACTTTTCTCCTTTGTTTTTCCAACTCTAAACCTTCTTAACTTCAAAGGTTCCAGCCCCAAACACTTAGAATCATAAAACCCCTTAATATACAATAGATTCAACTCGAAATCACAACCGGAAACATGCACCAAACCAACCAGAAACTTCAACAACACAACCACAACTTCAACAAACACAACCAATCTTTTCTCGGAATTAAAACGAGTTCGGCGTGTGTGGGAATGAACCAACCCAACACTATGATATCACATACCTTAATAGGAATCACCCCTGACGAAAACCACGACGATCTTGACGAATCCTTGCTTCTTCTTCTCTTTCTCCTCTTCTTTCTCTCTTCTCTCAAAAGCCCTAACTCTCACTTTAAAAAGGAAAAACTGATTTAAAATCAGTCTAAAACCTTAATATAACCAAAAGAAATAGTTAGGGAAAAGACCAAAATACCCTTACAAATTCGAACTAAACTGCCCTGTGCCAACAGCCAAACTTCCAAAGGGCATAACTCACTCATACAAACTCGACGGCGTTGGAAAGATCATTACAAGAGCTTTCCAAACATAACTGGAAATTCACCTAACTCATCCTGAGATAGGAGTAATGACTGCTCAAACTTGACCAAAAACTCATTTTTTCCCATACTTAACCAATTTTCCAGATTTTAAATTCTTTCCAAAAATGACTATTTCCAATTTCCAGCTTCTTCATAGTTATTTCAACTTACACGATGTTACAATAATACTAAAATAGCTTTAGAAAATCAACAGTATAAAATAAAGCTAAAAAGTATTTTATAAAATATAAGAGGAGAAACATTATGGAAATTGTCCTAACCTGTTGCAAATAATAGTAGAACAAAATAAATAAGCGCAGAAAAAATAGATATATTAGAACAAAGTAAAATATAGTGTCAGATTCAAATAAAATCAATTTAGATATAAAGTAGCACAAGTATAGTGATTTGAGTAGGACGAAATTAAAATGGTGAAATTGTACACCATGCTAAATGTTATTTTATACGTTTAGATCATGAAAATATAACATGCATGCTCGGCTTCTATGTCATATTATTTGTTTTAACTGGTCTAAATTTACTAAATTTGTTGGTTCGTGTGACATCCCTAATTAGGTGTGGTAAAAAAGAAACGGGATGAAACAAGTAACTTTTTTCCGCCATCACTATTTTTGCCTGACACCTACATGGAATGACCACCTTGTTATGCAAAGTGGAGAACCTTATGGGACAAATAGACAATTCTTGTCATTCATGATTTCTTCTTCTCTTTACATGTAAATCTCAAATACAATAACCTTACAATCTCATTCTCATAAACAACATTCCATTTTAAACGCTTTTCTTGATTTCTCATCTGGATTACATTATGTTATTTTTTTTCTTGCATATTAACCCTAGAGAAGACTACGAAAAATATTTAAAAGATCTTATTTTAATAATAAAGTCCATTGGAGGAGAAGGAGGAGGAACAATCTGAATGAAACATAAAAGTAGGAGTAATATTTCATCATTTGTAAAGCACTTTTTTGCATTATTTTTATTATTATAGAAAAGAGAGAAGAATAATGAATGAAAGGGAGGGGGATCTGAGGGTTCCTCTAATCTCTTTCTTGTTATGTCTTTGTGTACTTATTGGTGGAATATTTCTTTTTCTTTACCTATTTGTGCCAAATCTTTCAGAACCTTGGTTTCCTCCAATAGCATTAATATTTATTGGATTCCCATGGTTACTTTGGCTCCTAACATACATTTACACATGCATAAAGAGATGTTTTGGAGTGAGCTGCAATAATATGGATTCAAATCGCCAAATATCTAGACGAGCATCGACAATGGCAAATTCTAGAATGGCCAGAAATGCTTCAACAACAAATGGATCCAACAATAATAATGTCAATGTTAATGGAAAACAGGCACAACTTGGATCTACATCTCTCAACTCCTCTCATGGCAGCAAAAGTGCAGATGCATCTATCACCTCCTCCCAAGAAATTGAAATGCCTTTAACCACATCAGCTCCTTCTTGATATATATATATACACACACATACATATTTGGTATTTTTCTTCAGACTTACAACATACTATTTGATAAAAATGTATATGCTAATAGCTTTCTTTCTAAATTGAATCTGTCCATTGCTTATTAAGGACAAAACTAAGAGCATACCATTTGATCAACATTGTTGTTTGTCTACAGGATAATGACTATACACAATGGGGTTCATAGCTGCATTTACTAGTTCAAACTTGAAAATGTTCAATTTTGAGGATGATTCTAACAGCGATATCAAGGAGCTTTGCAGATGAGAATGGTGAATGTAAGTAGAAATTGCACAAAGAGATTGGTTGTGTTAGTGCATGTAAAGAATGAATCGGAAAGAAAAACAAAATAGCATTGTTGTTAGCTAATTTTCGCGCCTTCTATTTTCTCTCCCCCTCAACTATGACGTTGAATATATACATAGCATTTTTTATGTACTAGTGCAAGGTTCATTTAAGCTTCTACTCTGTCATAGACCCTACTTACTTTTAAATGTTAGTGTATCACCACTATACATTAAGCACATTTTCGTAAGTTCACCGAAACGCATATATCAGTGACGCTAAACTTGAAATATGGCCACACAATTCAGCAAACTAGAGGCTATGGATTCTTTTTAACCAACCTTATAAAAAAAATATAGAGAGCATTTGCAAAATATATTTAAAATTCTTCTTCATATTTAGCAAACATTCACATCTTCTTTACATAAATTATATAATGGCAGAGTTGTGGTGTCACGACTCAAAAATGGGAGTGATGGCACTTGTCTATTACTATCAAGACAAGTCAGCCTCAACCCAACAAAACGAAAGAAAAGCGGAACGACAAAGAAAGAACTAGATAAAAATGGAAAAACATTATTCTTTCTATTAACACCCCAAAATCTGGTTGTCATGTGTACAAACTTCTAATACAAAACTACAGAAATTAAATATTTACAATGTCTCAATGTCTTTGTTTCTTAAATAGAACAAAGTATAATATATTAAAGGAAAACAAGGCCCACCGGGATGACAAGCAACTACCTCTCAATAGTCCTTTGACAAGCCTCAGAAAGTAGGAGAAGAAGGACGATCACACAGTACCAGGCTCGGAACCTACACATGTGTAGAAGTGAGGGGTGATTACCAAAAACAGGGTACACAACAAGAAGCCTACTAAACAAAGCAGCTAACTAGAAATGAAATACTTCTTTCCTCTCAACCGAAAGTCCTCAAACTACAATCTGCATAGATATTAGCTCAATCTAGCAGTTCTACAATACACAACTTAGAAGGCTCAATATTAACAATCCAAAAGTCATAAGTCAACAACGAACACTAATCACGTAAGTCAACCTCAAGTATCAAGTAGATTGTTCACAAGTATCATGCACATCAATCACAATTAACAAGTAGGTCAATCAAAAGCATCAAACTACATCAAACCTCAATGATTAATTCTCACTGAAACCATTTCACATCCATTTTATATCAATTCACATTCCGAAAATGACCTCATCATCACAAACAGTTGCTAGAAATGACCTCGACATCATAACACTTTTCGAAAATGACCTAGGCCTCATAACACTCATCAGAAATGACCTCGGCATCATTGAACTTGCCGGAAATTACCTCAGCCACATAACACTTGCCATAAATGACCTCGACATCATAGCACTTGCCAGAAACGAGCTCGGCCTCACAACACTTACTGGAAATGACTTTGGAATCATAGCACTTTCCAGAAATAATGTTGGCATCATAACTATCACATGTCTCATCACAGTGATCAACAATCATTTCACACAAGTAATATCACACCACAAGGAAGAGACAATAGTTTATGCGATTCAAGTCCACGTTCATGCTATCAAGCATCTCATCAATTTATTAGTAACGGTCACAACAAGGTAATTCACATCAATATGATCATCACATAGCCTTTTCATTTCAACCCCTTTAAATTTATTAAGATTTATCAAGTGGAAAATTAAGCCTTCACCTCTTTTCCATTACTCCCAACACACAAACAATAAAGGGAATAGCCGAATTCAACTAGAATACAAGGCTTTGGAGATCACTTTCCTTAATGAAATCAATTAATCAGTCCAAGAGTCTAGTCTTTCCCTTCCCACCAAAGTTTCAAGCCACAAAATCTATAACAATCAAGTATTCAAAATAAATTTAGGGAAACAACAATACCCACATCAATTTGTTTGAAAAATGGGATCAATCAACTCAAAAACTGATTCCAAAAAGAAGGTTTGAATCTAAAAATCAACACTTGAAAACATTACTCAAAGCCTTAGGAACTCATTGTTCTAAATCATTTCGGAAAAAGAACTCAAAATCAGTTCAGAATTTCTTGAAATATATTGTCATTTACCAATCAAAAACCAAAAATTTGATGTTAAAATCCATAAATAATCAAAGGGAAATGAAGTTCTAGAATCACAAAAGGTTACCCAAGTGATATTGCACAAGAAATCCTTTCAAAATCACCTCCAAGGGTTTTGCCATGCTCAAAATGGAAAATGGGGCTTAAACCCTTAAATTTTCAGACATAAACCCCTCTCGGATGTAAGTAAAGCGACCTTGGGTTCACAAAAGTGAACCCCGCGAAAGTTGGGACCTTCACGATCACGAACCAGACCTTCGCTAACGCGAAGGTTGCGGAAGCGAAAGTTCTTCGCAAACGCGAAGGTCGCGGACATGAAAGTTCTTCGCAAATGCTTAGGTCGCGGAAGCGAAACTTTTTCGCAAACGCTTAGGTCGCGGGAGCAAAAGTTCTTCGCAAATGTGAAGGATAACACGAGTTGACTCTTTGTGAAAGTGACACAAACATCCCTAACGCGAGCCTCGTGAGAGTGACTCATCCCTTGTGATTGCGAGGTGCACACTGACACTCAAGCATCAACAAATTCAACAATCTCTCAAAACATGGAAAGCACCATCAAGATTAGTTCAGAAGACCATACACACAAACCACATATGTAAATAAATTATACTCGACATTGCGGACTCAATGGAGTCGTCGAAACACGAATCCGAGGTCTCGATGACCCAACATACTTGAAAACCACAAGAAACAAACTCAACGCTTAAAGAGGCTAAAACAAGCTCGTGATCTCTCAAAAATCAACCAAGATATCGCATAAACCTAAGATTATCTCCCGAATTCAACAACACTCTATGAAATCTGATCCGAGTATTCGAACCCCTAATATTGACCAAAGTCAACTCAATGGCTAAATTTCCACAATTTCAAAACTTAGGACCTCAAATCCCAAGACTCCGAGTTTGAAACCGACAACTCTCACAAATTAGATTCCACATTTTGGGACTGATGGAATTGACGGAATTCCATTCCGACACTCGAAACTCTAAAAGACACCGTAAACCACTTTTTAATAACACTAGCCTTTCAAACTCAAATATTTTCAGAATCTCAACTTTAAATTCAAAGTTCGAAACCAAATACCAAAACTTAATCATAAAAGACTCTGTACCGATATCAACAGGGACAAAATGGTAAATTACGATACCTTCAAAAAATTACAACCCAGGTCATTACATGTTGTCATGGCTAATATGATTTCTTCTACGCTCGATTCTAGTTGTGATATCTAATATGTACTATAACCATTAAAAACAAAGAAAATCAATCAATTTTCAATCAGATATGAAGACACAAGAGATTCTAATGGATCACGGGAAATATACAAATAAGATTTTCTGATACTAAAAGAAATGAGTGCAAATGATTATCACTGTAAGTCCTTTGAGTTATTTCTCTTTTTTCTTTTTAGGGTAAGGCATTCAAGTACGTTGACTAGAAAGATCATAGGCAATGTTCGAAGTTAAGATTTGATCAGCACAGTCCCTCTCAAGTGCATATTCTGAACCGAACTGGAAACAAAAGAAAAAAGAAGGAAAGAATACAGACAAATTAAGGTCTCCCTGTAGGCAAAACTTTGATATCTAAAGAAATCTTGTATATTATGTTGACACATTAATAGGTGATAGGAAGTTTATGATATAGTTGAGTAAACTATTAAAAGTACATGAATGTGTGTCTAAGACACACCACATTTGAAATGTGACATGCACGTGTTTTGAAACATGTCACGCGTGTGTTCTGAAACTTATGCTTGTGAAAATTTCATCTCATCCCTCTTTGTCTTCTTACTCACTCCCCATCCCCTCCGTCTTATCTCCCACATAAGAGATATCATTTTTAAAATATATATATATATACCATTGACGGGCTTGCGAAAACTTGAATACGTATGGTTGATTTTTGTGTCGTTGAAATTTGTTGATAGATTTTGATCTAGTTGTTTAGATGTTGTGAATGAATTTTGTATTGTGAAAGCCAACCATGGCTCACGGTAGGGAAGAGAGAAGATGGGAAGATGAAACAAACAAGGTTATTTTTAGTTTTTAAATATGGTAATGGCAAGTGTCACAACCCTGTTGGGCGAATATATTAAAAAACTGGTCAAGCACAAAAGTGTAAAGAGGGGGGTAAACTATGTATTCTGAGCAAAAAAGGGAGCACATAGTACTAGGGTGATATTACATTAATCTCTCTCCCTGTGATTGTACAATTTTTTAATGCTCCAGAAGATTCAACTTTATTGACTCCTCTGAGTACAATGGGATACTAACCAAAGACAAAATCGAATATCACATGACTGGCGAATCAAACTAACACATCATGAGTGGATTATGTCTTGCAAACAAATTCAGCACCATTCATTGTGATAACACCCAGCTGTCATGTGTTAAAATACTAGTTTGATACTTGTAGAAGATAGTATATCAAGTAGTTAACCTTTTCAGTGATGATACCAGTAATCAAATTGACATCAAATACCAGAGGCATGCTCACCTAATCCTCCATGTGTATAATTGTTGTCCAGAAAAAAAGGGATAATGGATAGAAGTATAAGGAGCCGCTACATACAAGGGAATACGTACCAGCAGACACAGCTAGGTTATAAGTTCCAATCTTATTGACACTATCACCTACACAAAGAGAAAATCATACCATTCAAACATATTCAGGAATTTGTAGTCAAAACAATATGTATATGTTAATCTAATAGAAAATATGCAAGTATGCAGTTGCTATGGTTATAGGAAAATAATGAATGTTTGCCTTCCGGACCAAATGTAAGTAGAAAAAACTAATCCATAGAATTCCAATGGAAATTTTATAAGTTGGTGTTTCTGATGTAACGATGAGAATCATCAACTGTTAAGACTACATGTGGTGTAGTGATTTGGATATATATTGTGAACCTTTGGAGTGAGTTCAAAAATTCTACAATTCTTAAAAGTCGGAAATCGGAGAAAAATTAGGGTATGGACAGAATAAATAGTCTGAAGATGATCTACTTAAGAACAGTTTTCTAATTCAATTTGGTCAGAGATATGGAAGACTAAAGTATGTACCAACAAAAGTGGCTTGCTTCCCTCGCAGTGTGATAAGTGCAGAAAAAAGAATTTATTCTGAGCATGAATGCTAGGGAATTGGTGCATCTCTTGCCACTTCACTGTAGCTTTTCATGGAAGATTTGGTTTATATTTTTATTCATTTTTAGAGTTCACTGGGTAATGGAATAAAATTTCAGAAAATAAAATTGACAGGAGACAAAACAAGCTTTGGAGGAGAGTGTCTTTTGCAAGGTTAGAAAGGAATAAAAGATGCCTTGATGGGAAGAAGGAAAGTGTAGCTGTTATAAAATATATTGAGAATGGTAATAGTTAATTATACTATATATCAAAAAGTGTAGTCCTCCTTCAACAGTATTACAACTTACAACTTGATCTCGTATGTGTTGCTTTTCTTACAAATTAGTGGTGGTGCACGGGCCCAATATGAAAATATATGTTAGCTTCATTTTTATTCATTCTCACCTCTAGTTTGATAAAATTTATGATTAAATCAGATTTATGTTGTATTTTTTTATTGTCAGTCATGATAGGTTCTAAAACCATCTAACCAATAGACATTAGAAAATGCACAATTTAAACAAAAATTACTTACTTGTAGTTTTTTCTAATGAATAAAGAAGCTATCTACAAAAACTTTTGAATGTTAGAAGGGAAAAAATGCAGCTCATATACATGGAAGTATTTATAGTATAAGTTTATATGGATAAGAAATTTCATTGGAGCCATGGAAAATATGAACATAAACCATTAAAGTCTTAAAGAAGACAACAACTTATTGTCTTCCTCAAAGGTCAACGTTGCAGAAAAATGCAACTCAGTCTTAAGTAAATTATTTAGTTCACATTATTAGTGTTCTATACTGAAAATTTTCAGAACCTACTAATCATAACAGTACTTAGAAAATTATAATTCTGATTGTACCTATCAATGACATAGGGTAATCAAAGTAAAGAGTTGTAGTGCAAAAACCATGTTCTTTCAGAGCTCATCTACTGCAAAGAAAGCAACAAGATATCCATGCCAAAGTGTAGCCTTACAATGACAAAATACAAAGCTTCTCACCGATAATTGCAGATATATTTGCAATATTTTTTAGTAACAGGTTGCTAAGAAGGAGAGACAAGGGTTGTCAAAATCATTTATTAAATGAACAGATATAAAAAGACTAGAAATTCCAAGATGTTACGAGATTTTTTGCTTTCTTTCATGTCAGCTTGTATACTCAGTAAAGTAGAGATGAGCGCCTACGCGAGAGTCATGGCAATGAAGTAGGTAGTTACAAAGATCAGTTGCGCACACCCTCATTTTCTTAAAAAACGTATAAGTACAAGACTCACTACAAGCAACTGTGCTTTTATCGACCAATTCTTAACGAAGGGATATGATTCCGGTCGTTAAAAGTGTATTTATAGCAACACATTTTTTTCAGTCTTTAAAGATCCATTTTTAATTTAATATTAGCATTAGTATAATATCCGGATGTTAAAAAGAATTTATATCCAATTATTTATATACTAAAAAAAGTACTGAAATTATAATTTCATTTTTCTCTATTTTTCTACCACAAACACTCTTCCCACTTCTCGAAAAAAGAAAACATAGACTGCAACGACGTTTCCTCATTCCCATCTTTTTCTCTTAGCAGTGAATCGAAAGATCGATTTTCTCAGCATCTACAGTCAACTGAGCGATGGTTAAAGAAAAATCAGGAATCGTTGGAGGAAGTTCCGCAAGCACTTTCTCTCTCATGTTCTCTTTGAATAAAATCAACTAAGCAGAGTCCAGTTAGGTGCGTCTCTCCAGGTTTGTTAGAGGAAAATTAACATATACAGAACACACGTTTCTCTATTAGAAGTTATAAATAGATGATCTTCATCTCTCAATTTTTATTGCAGAACAACGAAATCGTTTTCTTCTTCTTATGACTTGTTCTGACTTTGCTTCAATTGACAGTATTCAGACCCTATCTTGATGTTTCAATCTCTTCAATGTATGATTTGGTTATTATAAATATGAATATCTTTGTGGAATGCTTATTTTGTACGCTTTTTGTTTTTTCCCCTCAATTTTAGGGTTTTCCCAATTATGGGTTTCATCTGGGTTTTTTCGTTCTTTATTTTTGGTGTTCTTGAACTTACATATATATTAGTCATATTGATATTATCACTATCCTTACTTGTTGTGTGTGCGAGTGGTCCACTTTGCCTACTTTTGTCGAGTTAGATAGTTGATGGAGGATCCACTTATAGTCATGTAGAACGTGAGCCAAACAGTGAGTAGGAGCATGAAAAATATCAATGACAGTTCCTCGTCTTTACAAAATTCAGTAACACTTCATTGTTAATATTCCTGCTCCACTATTTCGTGTCTCTGCTAAGAAATGATGATTGTACTAACACTGATCACTTTTGTTAGATGGTTTGCTAGTATTCTTATCTATTGCATAATGTGTACCCTCTGTTTGTTCGTGTCTTAGCCGATGGACTATTGAAACTTGTATAATTGTCATAACTTGATATCTTTTGTTAGTGCCTACAAAATGCTATGTTTTAAAAAAAAAAAAGAAGTATACAACATGTTGTTGGACTGATTTAGCATATGATAAAAAGTGTTTGTTCACCTAGAGTGTTGCCGACTTAGTTGTTGCCAACAACTGTTGTTAGGTGTTTAGCTAACCTGCTGCTTTACCTGCTAACTTGGTGCTTTACCTGCTGACCTGCTACTTTCGCTATTGGTTATTGATGATGACGTATTGTCAAGGGTCCTTAGGTGTTTAGCTGCGACTGTATAATAATATGATATATACATAATCTTCTTTTGTTAATTATTAGATATTCAATAGGAGATTTCTTAAACGTTGAGAATTTGTTCAATAGTGGCAAGTACAGTCTTTCATCATTATTGCTCAACACTCATCGTTCATCAAGCTTGGTCATCTGGTTGTCTTGCTCTTGTCAATTGCTACTGATAAACATATTCTTAGAGTGTTCTTCTCATCAAGGTAAGTTTCTACTTTAGAACGTGTATTGATGAATTTGATTCTATGTTATATCTTATGCATTTAAATTGTTTTACTTATGGATTGGTGTGGGTAATTTTCAATTAATTGTGGATAAACTTCCATATGTCTCCATTATATACATATTTTCATTTTTAAATGAGACAATTTTGAATTGTGTGTAGCCTTGACTGTTTCTCTGATAAGGTTGTAATTGAATTAATATGAGATATGAATTGTGCCGAATAAAGATCTAAGGAAATAACTAATCAATAAGTTTAGTGAGTTTTAAGCCAAGTTGAAGAGTAAAGTTCTAGTGATTTGGCAGTTTGACGCTTTTATATATTTCTCTTTTTTAGAGAACATCACTTCCTTTGATCTTTTTTTCATTCAAGTGTTTGGTCATGATAAATGTAGTTTAATATAGCACTTTATTGTTTGTTTGACATTAGCTCGTTACTTGTTCTAGATTTAACATGAATAAACAAGTATTTTATACGTCTTTTCTCTTCTCAACTATATTTATGCTAAGAAGCTGAAAGGGAACAATTTCTCTGAAAATGGGTGTGAACATGAATGAATAATTTTATGTACCAAATAGGTTTCTGATTGTAATTTGGCTCATGTATGGAATATTAGGTTTACTCTTTTAAATTTGAGAGAATGGACATGAAATTGGTACTAGGCTATTTTTTTTTAAAAAAAACCTGGTAACATTTGACTATATATCCACATGTATTATATTACCCAAGTGTAGTTCCCCTTCAAATGTATTACACCTTACAAAGAAAAATAGTTTTAATCTAAGTTGTTGTCTATAAGCAATCTAGCGCATCAAAGATGTGTTTTGTCCTAGTAGTATATCTCGTTTACACCAAAAATGAAAAATGAGCTTAGTAAGAAAAGTTGTCTTTTGTCCTAGTTAATTGGTCTTCTGTCATAGCGTTATTTTTTGTTTGACCCAAATACTATGTCGGGTCAGCGAATGACGATGAAAAAGGACGCTTGTAAGCGTGATCCTCTATCCTCTCTCAATTCACCTATCACTTGATACGAAATCAATCAAGAAGTAAAGAACTAATAAAACCTTGAGTTGTACTGAACTAGTTACTGGGACAATATTGTCCAAAAAAAGATTGAACTAAAAATTTAGCTTTAAGATGACGGCTTGGATTATTTGGGACAATATTGTCCATCAAACAACCTTCTGTTTCTCTCATTCTGAAGGCTCCAAAAATTAGCAACGGAGATCTTGTTGATGATCTCATCAACATTCCAACGCCTCCAACTCGCATATGCCTCTATCTAATTCTGAGGCAACCCATCTCAATCCAAAAATATTGAAAAATAAGCTCCAAATGCCAAAAGATTCTAGATAATGTAGGAAAAGGTGGTTGTTTGTTTCCATTTGTCAATTATAAAGACAACATCGGTAACTAGTTGATATGCTTTCATGTTTAGGCTATCCATAGTAAGATTGGCAATATTGAGGGCTAACAAATTAAAGCACATGATCTTAGTAGGTAGTGTCCTCTAAATAAATTTCTAGGGCCAATAGTCAATAACCTTATCTTTGTTTCCAAGTTGTCTATAGCATTCTTTAACATAGAAATTTTCTTTACTTATGTATGTCATTCTGTCCGGAATAGTTGCATCAATGTTGGAAGCTTCCACCTTTGCTAGCAATTCCAACAAGACTTTTAACTCCTAGTTAGGCTTGAGGGTGTCTTCTGAAATGTACATCAAGATGTTTTTTCTCCAGCTTTTTGCAATTGATGAAAAGACCCTATCAAGTTCCATATCATATAAACCAGGATAAGATTTTTCTACCAAGCCATTTATCTTTCCAAAATTTGACATGCACTCTATTACTTGAATTGAACTTTACCTTTTTGGAAAATTCATTATCCAACTTGCTAATATATTTCTCCATAGCGAGCATTAGAGATATAAAAAAATTCTTCACAAGGAATAAGATAAGCAACTAATGTTCTTAGCGTTTGAGGATTTGTTGTTACTACTGATATGTTAGGTATACAAATTGCAGTCCCTTATGGTAATAACCAAAAGTAAACAGAACAGGGTTAGTAACAAAGTCCTAAAGATCTGGATAGGTCCTAAACGACAATCTAGAAATAGTAAAGAGTTTTGATAATCTCAGCAAAGTAATAGAATCTCCTGAACCTTTGAACCTCCTATCTTAAAGAGTAAAACAATTTAAAGATATATAAAAAGATAAAATGTCTTATGATTGTAAGTCTTTCTTAAGTGATAGATAGTATTTACCTAATCTTAGCTACCTAGTTAATCAGTTATTAAGATGATGAATATTTATTGCACTTACAAAAGAATAGTGATGTATCAAGTCTCTTAATCTTGTAGCAGTGTTTGAAATAAGTGCATCAACTAAGAATCACACCTTTCTTGATTTATACTATTTCCATGTCATCTTCACTGCACTTCTCACTCAGAAACATGTGTTTACTATTCTATATAGTATCCATATATATTTCCATCATCTATCTCAAAAGTTATAATTAAAACATCGCTCCAATGTAAAATGTCTCCGGATTATATTTCACTTCCCAATAAAACATAATAATTATTGACTTCTATAAATATATATATGAACAAAGTGTGTAGTTACAATTGGAGCAATCACTAAACAAATAACTAATTGAAAATCATATAATTAGCTTTCTAAAACATACCTAGACTCTTTTAGAAAGAGGTCTTCTTAAACTTTTGAACAATAAATGGTTATTTCTTACTTATGTTGGTGTATTTATAATATCTTTTGTTCAATGAATATTATGGAACCTAATAAGGAATGGATGCAACTTGTTCAAGATAGACTTGATAATGCTTACATCATTGGGGTGGAGAAATTATTGAATTATTCTTTTACAAGATTGGGAGAAACACAAGAAATACGTTGTCCACGTGTTAGATGTTGTAATGCATCTTCCAAAACTCGTGAGATGGTTAGGTCACATCTATTAGTGTATGGAATAATTCAGATTTATACTTTTTGGTATCATCAAGGGGAGAGGTTAGGTTAGCCAGAGTCAGATTCTGAATTTGTTGAGGACAATGACATCGAAAATGATGATGATGAGGATAAAATGCATGAGCTCTTAAGGGACTTACAACCCGATTTTAGTGAAAATAATATGAACACTAACAATGATGATTTTATTGAGGCAGAACCAAATTCTGAAGAAAAACGATTCTACGGCCTATTAAATGATTATGAACAACCATTATATGAAGGTTCAAAAGCAACAAAATTTTCTACTTTGATTAAGTTACTTCATATTAAAATTATTGGCCAATGGAGTAATGTTTCATTCACAATGTTGTTGAAGATGCCAAAGGAAGATTTATTACCCGATGGATCAAGCTTTCCAGATTCATATTACGAGGCAAAAAAGATAATTCAAAATCTTGGACTTTCTTATCAGAATATAGATGCATGTAAGAATAATTGCATGTTATACTGGAACGATGATAAGATTCTCAAATATTGCAAAGTGTGTGGCACATATAGATGGAAGGAGAATCAACGCAACGGGGAAATCCAATCTAAACGTGGTAAAAAAAATACCATGAAAGATTTTACGTTATTTTCCTCTAAAGCCAAGACTTCAGAGATTGTTTATGTCCTCAAAACATCTTCTTTGATGAGATGAAATCATGATGAAAGAGTTGATGATGGAATAATGAGGCACCCAGCTAATTTAGTTGCATGGAACACACTTGATGAACTTCATCCATATTTTGCTACTGATCCTCAGAATGTTTAACTTGGAGTTGCCAGTGATGGTTTTCAACAATTTTAAAATTCGAAAACTCTATATAGCATTTGGCATGTGGTACTTATTCCTTATAATTTACCACCTTGGTTATGCATGAAGCAAGAAAATTTTATTTTATCGATCCTTATTCATGGTCCTAAAAGTCCTAGGGATGCAATTGATGTTTATCTCCAACCTTTGATAGATGAATTAAAGGAACTATGGAAAACTAGAGTTGAGACCTTTGATGTGTCAGCTAAACAAAATTTATGCTACATGCAGCTTTGTTATGGACCATTAATGATTTTTCAACATATGCAAATTTGTCAGGATGGAGTACCAAAGGAAAATTGGCTTGCCCGTGTTGCATTAAAGAAACTCTTTCAATTAGGTTGGAAAATGGTCAAAAGCAGTGTTATATGTATCATAGACTCTTTCTTCCTCTTAATCACAAATGGAGGAAAGATAAAGATTCCTTTGATGGCACAAATGAGAAAATATTACAGCAAAAAATGTTATCCGATAATGATATACTTGATCAAGTAGGTTATTTAGAAATCCCAAAACCTTCACATCAATAACCCCAGAAATAACATCCCCATAAACATGTTGAAACCCTTGTAAGGCAGAAATTGTACATTTTTTCCAAGCCTAGACACTACCATAATCCTATTCAAAATAATAAAGTTTTTCAAGAAGTACTAATTCAAGAAGCTTATCTTCATTATCAGAAACTAAAGCCTTTACTCCTACAAACTTAAATATCTCATTTCAAGCTTAAGAATCTAAGATAATTTCTTTGAATTTTCAATAAGTAAAGAGTGTTTCTTGACATTAGTACTTACCTTACTACCCATCCTCAAATACCAAGGCTCAGCCACCTCACAATATAGTGTAACTTCCAAGGAGTGATACCTTTGTTTGTAGAAGGAGTGAATCCCATCCAATTTCAAGTTTCCTCACCCCATTAGTACAACACCTTTCCAATCCAGTGACGTGAGTCCTTTCTTCAAAGTCATATTATCAAATCTTTTCAGGATCTCTCATGTTTTTGAAAATATAGTGTAACTTTTAAGGAATGATGCTATTGTTTAGATATTAGTTCAACCAAACGAGTGAAGCACAATTCCACTCCAATGAATGGATTCCAGTCTTAAAAGAAGTATGTTCTGTAAAGTTGGTCTCTATTCCTCGTGGTATGGCTTAATCTATACAGATTCAACCTTATTTATAAGTCATGGCATAATTCTACATTTATGTTCCTTTTGAATTGTATTGCCATTTTAAAGATGCTTTTCTGATAATTTATGTTTTTATTAACTTAAAAGCTATAGATTTTAGAAGTTATAAATGTGATGTAGTTTGGCTAATGCCTTTGGATTTTACAAATATAGTAAAGAGTTTATGTCACGACCCGAGGGTACCCCCTAGATGTGACACGGCGTACAAGACTCCATGAAGTGATGAGTCTGAGATTTGGACTCATTGAGGGCTTTGTTTATATAGATTTAGTGTCCTCCAATGCTTATTTTGTTCCAGTAACTGATGTTAAATCCTTGATTTTCAGGAATATGGATTGAGGAACAAAACAAGGACACTAACAGGCAAAAAGGAACAAAATAGGCTAAAGAAATGAAAATGGGCGAGCCTGAGGATCGCCAAGACTACTCGGCGTGTCACCAAGTGGCTCATCAAACCGCCTAAAGTTCTAGTGTGCCAAGCCCTGAATGAAAGAACCAAGTTGGCGATGAAAATGAGGAGTCGGCGAATTGTCGAGTGATTTCGTGAAGCCAAGATAGATAGCCTAAAGTTACAGACCTTGAGGATGCTGAATGCCAAGGTAGAAGGGCGATAGAAGAGACCAATGGGCGGCTCGCCGAGTGGTTCGGCGATCCCGACTTACTTTACCAAATGTGCTTCGTAGCTTATTTTCGACGACTATAAATACGTTTTTTAACATTTAGAATAGGGAAAAAAGAATCTTTAGAAGAAATTATTATTAAGTTTTGAGTATCTAAGATAGATTAGCTTTGAGGAATTGAAAAAATTCTCTTTTGAGAAATTGGAAGTGGCTCTTCAATAATCATCAAATTGGACCATTGTAAAGATGAAATCACTCTTACCCAGTTGATGGATAATAAAGTTGGTAATGGTTTTTACCTTTTTATGATGTCTAGCTAAAACATCAATTCTTGGGGAGTGATTATGGGCTGATTTAGCTTATGGGTATTGGTAATTGTTAGTTTAAATGCTATTTAAAAGTGAGTTTAGTCATTAATTGTGGTTTAACCTGAAAATTGTAGTTGCAAATGTAGTTCTTCCTTTGTATTCTTGGCTTGCTCGATAGAGAGGTTTTAGAACTAAAGTTTTTGGTTGATAGTTTGTGGGTATTGGGTTGACCTGGGTTTAGCTCGTGAGAGTGAATGCTAAACCCAATCCCACACATTCAGCTTGAGAGAGTGAATCCTAAACCTAATCCCACACATTCAGCTCGATAGAGTGAATGGATTAAGGTGTGGGCAACTCTTATTTTGCATGCTTGTTGATGTTCAAGAGAAATCACTTGATTCAGAGTAAATTGTTCGAGAGAAAATTACATCCCTTATAGCCTAGCCTACTCACTAATATCTGGCTATTTACTAATAGTTGCAATTTCCCATATTTCTATATTAGCCTATAATCGATCACATCCCAAGAATCCATCTCATTATTGTTAATTCAAATTGTTTGTGATTGTTTGTAGTTGATAATCAAAACCAAAACCCCTATCTAACATTCATGTCACCCCTTGATTTGAATAATGTCTTTATTAGATAATTTTTATTCCTATGACTGATTTGATCACATTTATACTTCCCAATTGAATCTGAAACATGTACCGCTCCCTGTGGGATTTGACCCCAACTCATTTAGTTGAGTTTTATACTGATTTACGTTCATTGAACACCTAGAATTGGATGAGGTGTGCTTGAAACGTAAAATCCTAATGGCGCCACTGCCGGGGAGTGGTGTTGTTTGAAATCAAAATCAGTGTTGGGCCTGCTTTGAAATTGTAAAGTTGTGATAGTTTGTCTATTTTAGATTTGAAATCGTGCCTAAAATACTTATATTGTTGATTTCTCGAGTTTCGTGCTTTAAAATTGATCATAAATTTGTGGGTTGCACTAAATTGTTGTTGGGTCTAGTCGGGAGAAGTCTCAGTAACCCCAATTATGCCAAATGACATACTTTTCCCAATGATGGAGTGTTCGATGTCATTCTTAAGGGTAAAAGTTTTCAAATGGACATTTTTGGCCAAACCGGGGGAAGTCTAAGTACCCCGGTGGCATGGGTCGTATGGGTATGAGTTTAATTGAATGAGTGTGTGGTTTGATATTGTTTTCGGGGGCTGTGGGCTAGATTTTGGGAAATGGGGTCGAAATTTGGCGAGCTGTGTCGAGCTTGCCGAACCACTCGGTAGTTCACCAATGTCCCTCTTGATCGTCCTTAATTTCATGTTTTGGTTTAGTTTGAGTTTGCAACTTTCGGCGAGAAGCCTGAGCTCACCGAGTTCACTTAGCGAGTCGCCAAAAGTCTCCCTTGATCGCCCTTTTTGCGCCCCTAACCCCTAAAAATAGTGTAACTTTCAGCGGGCTAGTCTGAGCTCGCCGAATGGTGTCAACAATTAGCCGAATAGTGTCGATGATTCACCGAATGGCCCTGCCTATTGCCGACCTATATTTTTTCTGGGAAATTTTCGAGCCATCCTTTCGGCGAGCCTGATCTGGCTTGCCAAAGTGACTCGGTGACTCGCCGAACGATTCGGCGAGTCATTTTGCAACCTATTTTTCTGTATTTTCCTTGGATTAACTCTAACTCTTTTTGGTGTATAATTCAAATATGGCTAAGACCAACTTGGAAAATAGTGGTATGTCGCCCTGCAAATGAGCATGGGCTATAGTGATTAATGAGGGATAAGCTGCTCCTCTCCTCTAAAAAGGGGAAGAAGGTACCTCCTAAGGGAGGCAAGGACAAGGGAAAAGCACCCATATATGAGTTACCGGAGCACAATTTCGGCAGTGAGGGAGAGTGTATTGATTCTCAGGTCTCACTCTCCGAGCCTGATGATGACCAACCACTACAGTCCCGACAAGCAGAGATTCGTGTACTATCTCGTCACATTTCATATAGTATCTTGGACTCTACCCCCTGTCACTGACTCCATGCCAGCTCCAGCATAGACGGTGGTTCCAGCACCACCAGTTCAGGGTCCCCAATGATAAAAGAAATAAAGGAATGGTGATCAAATCCTCGATGCTATGAGGACTCACCAAATCTTCACTTGCTTGTTCTACTAAGATCCTAGCCACAATGATGGAACTCAATGTCGTCGGACCCTACATTTGATAAGAATGTAGGCAAGAGTATGCGTTAGTACAATAATGTACTAAATATGATGGCTATCATAGATCATCAACATAAGCATAACGTAGGCATAAGAGATAACAACATAGTCATATACCATAATCATAAGAGACATCAACATAACATAAGAGAACCACTTCATAAGTACCCTCAAAGCTTGCTTGTTTAATGTATGGATAAGACCCCATAAATATCACCCATGCTAAGAAAACCCCTTTAGATCCTCATTCATATTTATTATCCTTTGATTTCAGCCTTAGCTTAATTCTCCTAGGCAACGGAGCATTCACCTTTAGTCAAACATATCAAGGAAGGCAACAATATAAACAATCCAATCTAAGTATACATCATACAAGTAAACCTCATATCAAAACATACTTACTATACTTCCTTGGAGTAATCTTGTTTCATCATAAACATGCTACCTTGATTAGGGATTAGTCCCTTATATTCATACTATTCATGGAAGAGTACTTCTTTAATAGTTCAAGACAAATCATGATTAATGAATGGTCATGATTTACCAATTCAAGGCTACCAAGGAAAATCACTTTACAATGCTAGACCAAGCTACCGTGTAAAGCACCTTACTATGCAAATCCAAGCTAATCAAGGAAGAGTACTATTGCTCAATCCAAGATACCATGAAATTATGTGGCCTCACCAAGTCAAGCAATCATTCAAAGCATTATGTTGTGCTTAGTTCAAGCTCCATAGGAAGGGTACGATTGCTCAATCCAAGGTTGTCCATGAGTTCTATAAACTCAAGCTACCTTGAAATGATGTGGCCTCACCAAGTCAAGCGGCAATGCAAAGCATTCTGTTGTGCTTAGCTCAAGCTACATTGGAAGGGTACAATTGCTCAATCCAAGGCTGTCCATGAGTTCTATTAACTCAAGCTACCATGCTTGGTCTTGTCTTACTGAGTCAAGCTATTCATAAAGGGATCATATATCACTACTTGAAGCTATCATAGCTCATACATTCTTTGATTCATTATAGGTGAGTAAGCCTTTCAACCTAGAATCATTTTAATTTCTATGTGAGAAAACCTTTCACATTATACATACATACATACATACATACATACATACATAAATAGGGTAGATCATATGGGTGAACCTTCCACAACAATCCTATCTACAATTAAACATTCATTAAATAGCCCCCCAATCTCAAGCGCTTCTAATCATAGTTCATCATGCATACATTAGCCCCAATCAATTCATGTCTATTTACTTAATTCTCAACAGGTTTACAATATATTTCATCAATTCCAAAAGATTACATCTAAATTTCCAATTTCTTCTTTCATGGCATAAACCCAACTATATCAAATTCACCTTAGAATCATAGGTTAAGCGTGAATACATGTATAATCATACTAAAACATGAAATTCTATCATAAACGAACATAAACAATTGCAAACGTTCATAATCTACTCTATTGGATCATAACCCATAACATTAGAAGAAGCCCTAATTTGACTTGGGGAATTCTTCTTCTAAATTGGGGAGAAAATGGGGCTTCATGGATGAAAGGAGTCCATGAATGAATAAACCATCATATATTGATTACACAGCCTACCAAGCTTGAATTAATGGAGACTAGACTTGACCTAGCTAGAATGAGAAAAATCAAGAAAACCTTTATTGAGATTCTTGAATTAGTTTCTTGCAATCTCTATGACCAAGAATTATGATTTTCATTAGTGATTCATAATTATATGGAGGAATTTGAGTTGAAAAGAAGGAATTCTTTGAGAAGAACTTACCTCGAAGAAGAATCTTGAAAATGATGAAAAATATCTTGAAAAAGATGGAAAAATCTTGAAAAAGATTGAATGGTTCTTGAATGGAGTCTTCTAGTTTGATTTTTCCTTAGGGTTTTGTCTTAGGGTTTGAGAGAAAAGAGAATGATGGATTAAAAGATGGAAATAGGATTGTTTAGGGCTTTATAGGATTTGAGAAATCCATTTTTAAGGTTTTCCTAGTGTTATGAGGAGAAGAAAATTACCTTATTTAAAACTTTCCTGCGGCTAAAACGGTACTGCTAGACCTGTTACTAAAATGGTCATAATTTTTTACTCAAAAATTGGATTGACGTGAAATTGGTGGCGTTGGAAAGATATTCAAATACCTTTAATTGTAAAGGTTATGGGACACATATTTCTTTATATTCTAAGAGATATGGTCTTTTTAAGTTGACCTTAGTAAAACTTATGTCAAAACTTAATCGGTACGAAAACTTTCAACTCTACTTTGTGCTAGGAGTTTCTAGTGACCTTAATTGATATCCAAAATTATTCCCACACAAAAGAATTTACCTTAACACCTAAGAAAATTAAGAGTCACTCAGCACAACCTTAGACGCAATTCAAGAATGGTTTGGGCTTTACTTAGAAATTTTTGGGTTGTTATTGTTGAAATGGGCAGGAGGTTGTAAATATCCAGAAACAGTTTTGGAGGCCTATCTGTTTGTGTATTTCCTGACCATCTGATCTGATTGAAATAGTGCTTGCTTTGAGAACAAAAAGTATCATATTTCTAGAGTAAAGAACCTTTGTCTACACATTAAAGTGTCGCGGGGCGGGGAAGGGCAGGAGGAAAAACAAAAGAACTATTTAATGGGGTAGGGTTATTTTGATTTGATGTTTATACGATACTCTTACTCACTCTTTCCTACTTCGTGTATTGCATAATTTTTTTGTTAATTAAACAAGATTATTCATACCAAAGTGATAATTACATAATCAAACAAGCCTGGCCCCTCCAAAACAGTAAACATTCTTAGTAAGGTACTGAGTACAAATTCTCTTTCTATTACAATTTGCTAAGTTATCTAGTGTGTTTGAGCTTCAGATGGCTCTTTGTGAATGTCCTCAGGACATGTGGTTGAGCATATCTAAATTTGCAAGTGCACAATTATCTCTCTTGCTACCCTTGACTCTTGATAATGGCAACTCTGGAATCTTTTCATGTTCTGCTTCCTTTATATTAAAATTCTTACTGTAGCAAATAGAAAACATATTATGCCACCCTTAGAGGAAAAAAAGTCGGTGCCTCAGGTGTGCTCTCTATTTTTGTCTAATGGTTTTCATACTTTTTCTTGTGTGATTTCTATATTGAACTAGCAGTCTGCTTCCCAAAAGATGACTCATCCAAAGTTTGGAAGGTTCAAATAGCTTTAATTCAGGTACATACTCTCCATTCTATTTGAAACTTCTTGATCCTCCCCTTGTCATCCAAAGCAGGAAATAGTTATACTAGTCCCTTGTTAGTATATTTTGTTTTGTTGGCCTTGCGAACTCATTGTTGATCATTGCAAAAAATCGTTAAATAGTTAATAGATGTTGGAAGAGAGTACAAGTTACTATTTACATGACTTCTTTTTTCAAACTTTAATGTTTTGCATCGTTTTTAGTAACTAATTTTGAGATTTTATGGTTCTTCTTTACGAGTTTTTTCTTTGTTTTTTAATTGACATATGTTTTTTTCTTATAGATGAAGAATTCGAATATGAAGAATATATCGTTCAACAATGTACAGAGAAAGTTGAAGTTCAAGAGGGCATTAACTTTAAGTTAGGGGAGGTTTAAATTAAAGACAATGTCTTATTATTTGTTTTTTTTGCAATTTTTCTCTTTTTAGGAATTGATAAAGATATGTTATGCAATATCTTTATATTCGGGATTTGTAAATGTTCCTGAGTAATATCTACAATGATGCTCTATTTTTTCTTTATCATATTTGTATTTTAATACTCCTCCATAACTTATTTCACTTGCATCTGATTCTACTATATATGTAAATATTTTATTTTCATCTGTAAATATTTTATTTTCATCTGGAAAATATAATTTGGGTAAATTCTTACATAATAGTTTTATTTTTTGAATCTGTTCCTGATCTTTTTTGTCAAAATAATATTATACATCTTTCTTTAGTTTTTTATGCAAAGGTTTTAGATTTTCTGCCAAATTGGGTATATATTCTCTTACCTGGTTTACTAATCCTAAAAATGATTGTAATTTCTTTTTCGTATCTATTTGTTCTGCAGAATTTATTATTTTTTGTACTATGTGGTTTTGCATTTTTATTCCATTCTTATCTATTTGTATTCCTAGAAATTCTATTTGGGTTTTCATTATTTCT